>JAHZNF010001910.1:0-27316 GCA_027744215.1 Troglopedetes dispersus
TCCGTCTGGTGGTCGGAAGCTGGATATGTCACGCGCATGTATGATATGATGACATCCTAAGTAGCCGTAATATCAAGTGATATATGGGACGACGTAATGGTAATGTTTTCTCCTAGTAAATAGGTACATATAGAAATATATACATATATATTTTTAAAAAATTGTGAGCATATACATAAGTTGATAGGCGATCTTTCTCCTTTAATTCTATGCCTGTGGACTAACTTGTATACCTCCGACATTGGCAATCATCAAGTTAAGCCATCTCATTTACTTCGCCCTGGCCGTTCTCATCATCATTCCGTGTTGTCAACAAAATATCCACTTTCACTAACAATCCTCCCCAGCCACGTCACGACGGTGGAAGAGAGAATGAGTGAGTGAGCAAGTGGCATCATCATATCTTTCTCTCATCTCACTACTACTGCAAAGACCAAATTCATTCCTTCCACGCTATCATCATCAACATCTCTTCATGTACTCTGGACGCGGCGATGTGGCCAAAGCCAGTTTTCCCTCAGTTGGCACCATTCTCACTGACTTTCCCTCTCCTGGATTCCCAACTGAAGCGAAAGTAACACGTTTCGGAGGAAACAAGGAGGCGGTTTATACTACTTCACCAGAAAATATATCATGCATTTTTTCTCTCCTCTCTCTCTCCATCCACTCATTATTACCACTTTTTAGTCACACATCGTTATTAATGCTTCCGTTTCTTTTTTATTTTAGTTTGGTAAATTTTGTTTCTAACCAGCAGGGGCAAAAAATGGACAAAAAATTGTCATAATAAACTAGCTCCATGGTATATGCACATGTTTCAGGGAAGCACGTGTGCGACACCACCATTGTATGTATGTATATTTCTTTCTCTTTTTCTTCAGTTACAGCTCACAAGCCTCGCTCCGTTTCATTGGTCTCAGCTCGTGTGTGTGCTCGCTCACATGCAGTAGCAGCAGCCGAGGAGTAGCTCAGCAGCAGAGGACTGTAACAACATATAGTCGTGAATCCCTTTTTCATTTTTGCTTCCAATTCACCCTCTCCGAGTCACACACACACACTCGATGGAGACAAGAGAGAAAGTTGAGAGAAGACAGATATGCCAAAGGCAGAGAGCAGTCAGGGTTTTCAAATGAGAGAGAACAAAAGTGTTTAATTGCATTAGGGTCTGCAAATGGGCCTAATTTATGTAATCATCACAATTATACTTATAAAACAATACTTATATTATTATTTTTCATTATTACTTCCACACCGAACACATCGTTGGCTTTTTCCACACAAATGCTATTCATATTCATGCCTTTTCGCACAAAACAGTGTAGCAGCGAACCGCACACAAAATCCGAACAAAAGCATGAACGAATACGAACACACACACACATACTCACAATATACAATAACAATGTTAGAATCTTTTTTATTATCTATACATCTATTGACTATTTTGCATTAACGACCAGCAGTTCTCTTATTATTAGAGAGCAGTTCCTCTCTCCTTTATCCGCCCGCTTTCCCGCAAAATCAGAACAATAATGTTTTCCAAAGAGATAAAAAATATACCATGCCATTACTGCATTATAACCCTATCACTCTTTTCAATGAACCAGTTCAAATAAATTCATTCATTGAACAAAACAACACCACTACTACTACTATTTACAAGTTAGAAAGGGAATATGCATCAAAGGCGCCTCCACCCTATTCAACCCCGACAGACCTACCGCCAACAAGCAATTCATTACTCTCCGTATTTGTTTTGATTACCATTATCAGGCTCATCATTTTGCAAACTGAAGAATTCGTTCCACCAAGCATTAGCACACAACAAACACAATCTACAATTTCCAGAGTGCACAAAATCCGAGAAAAGGGAAAAATATTAGTGATACGCCCACATTTTCAAAGAATCATATATAAAACCCATATCCATTTAATGCCTACAAATCACAATCATAATGATGATGATAATAATAGCCGTGCCCTTACACGTTCCATATAATACGCTTGCTGCGGACTACACCACAACTTTGTCATTTCTTCCAGGCATTACCTACCACTCTGTACAAACACACACTCACAAGAAATATTTCAGGGACCATTTGGAGCAACTCTCCTGCTTATCCGATATTACATGTATGTATAATATGTAATGTCCTATTATATCTTTAGGGAAAACAGAGTTTTTCCTTCTGTATTACTTTTTAGCACAAGTCCACTGCTGGCTAACTAACTTTTCGCGTTTGAAATAAACCTCAGCTCAACTAAAGCCTGGTTTTTGCTCCCTCCTATTTATTACAGTAGACAGCTAGCTAACCGAGGCAATCTCAGTTTTAGTCTCACGACGACTTCACTTCTCCTCGAAACCCAGAAAGAGAGAGAAAAAAAGTCAGAAAAGGAGGAAGCAAAGAATCTAATCTAATAGTGGCACACACACACACACGCTACAACTTGTACTCTTGCTCCAACAAAAAAAACTACTAACTAGTATGAAAGAGAGCAAGAGCTACCACCAAAGTCTGAAATAAATAAATCGAATGTGCAATAAATCAAAGGAGAAAAGGAAGAGAAGAAAAGTGAGAGAGAGAGAAATGTGTAGCTTTTTTTCATGGTATAGTTTACTAACAGTATTTAGCCTGACAAGGAAAAGTAAAAGGGGATACGTTTAGCTTTGCTACTCTGCTACCATGTGTAATATTAGTTTTTTTTTCATACTCACCCTAGATCCAAGTTGGCTGACCCTTCACGAACCAACAGCTCAGCAACCTGTGAGTACACAGAAAAAAACACACACATAGTCAGATATATCACATCAATGAAAAAAATATCAGAGTAAAAGAGTAATAAGACCAAACATCAATATCAAGTTAACTTGATGAAAACTCCAAGACAGCTTGCTTTAACTGGAGAACAAAAAATTGCTGGAGTAGTACTGGATTTCAGCAGAGCTTTTTTGTTGGCCCAGTGCAACTTTACACACATTTACTATTGACTTCCTTCAGCTTTCATTCTGACTTCCCTGACTTTGGGTTCTGCAGGTCATGATGATGATCGGGAAAAAATAAGAGGTGGTGGGAAAGGTGGATGGATACACAACGGAACAATGTTTCCACTGGTACACGCAAACATATAACAACACTATTTTTTTCGGCTTCTGACTACCGAAAAAAATGGGAAGGGAAAGTTGGGAAAAAAGGAAACATTTTCCACTCACTCGCTCATTTATTGATACATGTGTGCCCTGAGTATTTATTTAATAAATGTACTGTATTCCCCCGTATAACATCTACCATCTAGGATTTATCCAGTGCTATCCATCCCCGTCAGTTTAGCCACGGTCATGCCACGAACCATATCAATGCCAACGTTTTACTACTATTGGTACACAATGCGCACACACATATGGATAATATCGTTTAACGAACAGTCAAGTCAAAAAGGGAAAGTCAGAGTCAGTCAGTCAGTCAGTTTTTCTTTAAAGAGCCGAGAGACATGCCATGCCATAATACAACAGCGAAGAATAATAAGCTGAAAAGTCTCTCGCGAAGAAAAGAGAAACTTCACAACGACGAGAGCCATTAAGTAAAGAACAGCATACTTCTGCTGCTCTTTCTCTCTCCTCTGTGCTCCCAAATAATAACTCATGCTCTCCCATTTTTTCCGTATTGGCCATGCTGACTTTCATACAGTATTTTTTTTTGTTGTTGAGAAGCAGAGCCGAAGCACAACATGATCGTTTGTCACGAACTGACTGACTGACTGACTGACTGGAGCGGAGAGAGAAGAACACAAAATTCATATTTATTTTCCCTTTTGATTCATTAATTTCCTGACACTTCATATCTACAAAATTATGGAAATGACAGAGGGTTTTCAATCATTTCCCCAATAAGTAAATACTCCCACCACCACCACACGTTTCATGTACACACACTCCAAATTAGGATGGAGCAAAGTCGGCGAAGAGAGACGCAGGAGTGCACCCAGCCAGCTAACCAGTCATCATTTCTATTTGCTTAATACCCTGAGCTAGATAAACTGCGGAGAAGACCGAGATGGAGAACACGTAATATTTTCATCTGTCCAGAGAAGATTACAAGTTGGATTATCTTCTCAAGGAAAAAATTCACTCAGATCAGACGACGATCCAACAAACCAAACCATAAGAGCTTGCAAGAGAGAAAGAGAGAGAGAGGTTAAGTCAGGGAAAACTATCTAGTGTGCGGGCAATTATCCGGGCACATTCATGCTACCTATTCCCTGTAGACCCAAAAGGAAAGACTTTCCCTTTCATCTTTTTTTTGTCAATATCAGAATCGGGAAATGATTATTGTCATTGTTGTGACCTCATCACGCTGATCACTGCAGAGGACGTGAATAAACGGACACACACTTTTTTCTTCCATACATACACAAAAACTCACAAAAAGTACAAGAAGAAAATTGTGGTCAACATTTTCTATGCCCAAACCTTTTTCTGTGTTGGACGCATTTTAGCAAGCTATTTAGGCCATCGGATTACACATTTTAAATTTTTATTTACACCTCGCATTCCAAGCCGCGCTTCAAGTCACAATATTTTCTCTCTCTGAGAATCCATTTGTTGAAGCCGGAACTCCGTCTGGATAAGCTCGTGTTCTCTGAAGCATTTTTTCCTGGTTTGCGGAGGAGCAGTAATGCGGTGTGATGTGATGGGATGTTACAACATCGTCCTCCAATCATTTCCCTCCTGCTCATCATGTGTCTCATGTGTACACGTCCAACCTGAATTACACCGTTACTTCGAGTCTACGCGGTCGTTCCTCTCGTCTTCCTTGGACTACCCGTGTGGTACGACCATCTTCATGCATGTGGTACAATCATCGCCATTAATGGTATTACGGTGAAAGCGGCCACAAAAACAGGGTCCTACCTACCAATTTTTCCCTCTCTCTCTCTCTTTCTTTGCTAGAAGGCACCCAGAAAATGGTGAAATCAGCAGCACCATCACCGAACAAAAAAAAAACGCTAGTACATATGGAACAGCACCCGGGTTTGGCGAGAGTTTCCCCATTTACTTGCAGAGCACATTCCAATAAAAATATATAAATTCGCTGGCTCTCTCTCTCTTCTCTTCTCCAATTCCTCTTGCATTCAGTTCATGCCCCGCAGAAACAAAGAGTTTGTGTTAGACAAAACGGAGACCAAAAGACCAACCGACCGACCACCCAACACACACACACAGAGAGACTCTGAGAGAAAGAGAAAGTAATAATAACAATAGCAATCCATCTGTATGAATTCTAATGCTTTGCAATACCAGCAAAAAATATAATAATATATACGAATGCTCCAAAAAGAGAAAGCAGCAGCGTTTCTCCGTATAGACAAGCAAGAAAAGACCGCGAGAATAACCAAGCCTTTTATATTACTTGAAACACTAAACACCCCCCCCCCCTCAACTCACACACACACGCTATACTTTCTACCAATTGCATAATCAAGACCAGAGGGCTGAGCAGAAGAGAGAGAGAGAGAGAGAACCGTGGAAGAAGTAAGAGCCAACAAGTACAGGAGAACGACAATATAATATTATGATTCTCTATCCCGCTCTGTAATTCATCTCACTCGCTAACCTCCATTGACATTTAACATTTATTCAATTTTCATTTAATGCATCGATTACAAATTATCCTCTTTTTGGGGATTCTCCTCTGCTGCGTACTCCCTTCTTCGCCGAGCTTCCTAAAAACTTTGGGTTTCTGTCCCATCAATTTATTTCCTTTACCACAGTGCCACGCACGCAGACAGACAAACACAAATTCATTTTCATCTTTCTCAGCTCGGCAAAGCCAAAGACAGACACAGAGTTTTGCAAACTACTCGCGAGATATTTATGTACGGTGGTGGTGGTGGTGGAGGAGAGGAATAAAACCTCAATCCATGTGAGTTCTTTTTCCTCTTCTTTTTTTGACTTGGCTCAAAATGAAGCGACCAATATGCGTATAAAGGACCGTGAACGGAGCAAATAAAACTTTTCAGTGAGAGATAGACATACACCCACATATTTTATTTTCTTGGTAGGAAACTCGTCATTGTCAAGTTTTGTTGGTGGTCGTGTGCTACTTGTGTTGGTGTTTTTTTTTTTGTTGGTTGCGGGGAACAAGAAAATTGTAGTAGAGAAATGAATGACTTGACTTACTACTTGGGTGAAACGAAATTGTTAAAAGCCTTAACCCAAACCATGCCAGACTACTTTTTCATCTCGCTCTTGTTGTTCTTGTCATCGTCTTTCTCTACTCTTCCGAAAAGTAGGGAAAAAAACTTTTCTTCTTCCTGTTTTTGTTTTTTATTATTATTAAAACCCCAAGTATACACAAAAACCAAGCGAAAATAATAGAAAATGATCAAAAACGACTACATAAAACATGCGAGTCGTGTATCTGGTGAAGAAAAAAAGGTTCTCTTATAACAACAACAACGATGCTCATGATGATGCACTGTGCACTTCATTTTCCTCCTTTCCTGAGGAGAAACTTTTTTTTCCTTTCTTATAGTTTTCAACTTGGAACAAGAATATTTTTTTCAGCTTACTCTTTATAAATACTATAGGCACTGCTCAAAACAAGAATTTTGCACCACGTGCCCTATGGTCTTCTAGAGAAAAGCAGCTATAGGTATGTGAGTATATCTACCTATCCGATATTTACATCACGTTGAAATGGTATATCCCAATGAGAGGGTGAATGCAATAAATGCAAGCAAAGCAAACTCGGCAAAGAAAGGGAGAAGAGTTCATGCTGAAAAAAATATTCTCGTATGTATTATAATAATACTTCCCGGTCTATTCACTGCAATTTTTAGAAGAAGTAGTGGAAAACAAAGATCCTATTTTTTTCTTGTATAAATATACTCTGTAAGATGCGCAAGGTATAAAGAGTACATCCATACCTCCACGTAATATCTCATAGGGATACATGCCACTTGCCAGCAGCCACTAAAACCGACGTGAGCCATAAATTATCGCATAAATTGTACCAGCAAATAAATTTGGTTGCTCACTCACTTCTTCTCTCCGGTACGAGCTACTTTCATTCTCTCTCTCTCTGGAAAATACTTTTGAAGAGTTGTTCTTCTTCTTCTTTCCTCCTTGTGTTCAGTTCATGTACCATGTACTACAATGGCAAAGGAGGAGGAAGTATATATATATATAAGCTCACTCTTTATGGAACACTTTCATTCTCCCTCTCAAGGTAATTCCTAACAATGCCAGCAGAGTACTTATTTCTCCTTCGCCCATGTAATATTAGAGGAGTATAAAAACACCTTATGAGGGGTTACCTAAGTGGAGTGGAGGACCAAGGAGGAAAAAAGAGACAATCAATAAATTCTCCATAATAATGTTGGCAGAAAAAGGGAGGAGAGGACACTGCCATTTTCTTCTGAATATTTTGAAACAATCCAACCTCTTAAATTCACGTACAATAATAATAATAGTTTTTTTTAAAAAAGCATCTCTCTCACTCTCCCGCCGACTCACAAACACGCCGTCAAGAGTTTGGAAAGAATGCATCCTTTTAGACTTTGAATTATCCTTTCCTCCTTGCCTCCTTTTGTAAACAAAGTTTTCCCGATATTTTCATCAAATCGTAAATTACATGGAGAGCAGCGACCAACCTCTTCTATTTCTCACAAGTAGATTATTTGTGCTCCTTATTCTGCCTCCAAATTAAGGATATAACGAGAAAGTTTAAAACTCGAAAGTATGTTTTAAGAGGCAAGTTTCACGTGTGTGCCTAATGCAAACTCTTTTGAAGAGTAAAATTGTTTGGAATCTTTGACTCTGAGGAATATTCAAATGTGAGTATTTTGTCTAGCTGGAAAAGACGACACATGTATGACATCAAAAACGGTTCCCTGGTTAGCTCACCACATTTATCTAAACACCACAGCGAAACCCTTTCATTCAAATGGCCTTTCTACAAAACATTTTTTTCAAAACAATGTCAAGCAAGTATAAAAAAAACATATGTGCGCTTCATTTTCACTTTTTCCATAACAAATCATCATTTTTTAGGGGGAGGATAAAAATATCATGGATGAAATGGTCATCCTCCCGGCACTTCCATTTTTATGTGGTAAAGGAGTATTAGAAACATGTGTGACCATCATCGTAAAAGCTCAACAAGGTATCTCCAGTCTCCAAAGGTAAGTACAGTTCAATGTTGACTTTTGTTCTACAAATTGTCATTGTCGATTCACCCAAGTCGACTCATACTGCCACGATGACGACAAAGACAACAGCAGTCAGAGCTCTTAAAGTGCTGAGTACGGGAAACAGGAGAAAAAAGTGCCCCGTAGGAATAACTTTTGGACCATTAACAGTCTTCTTCTCTCTCTCTCTCCTGTCTCTTCTCTTCCACACGTTTTACTTTTTCAACAGAGATATGCCAAAAAGCAAACTTTGAACTTCGTTCATGTACATAACGGCTAGTGGATGTGTGCGTCGTATCATGGAACAATCTTGATGTCTCAGCAGTCGTGTACGTGTGCACTATAACTTTAGCAATGTAAGACATTCCTCCTCCGGTCTGACATCTTTGCATGTGATGCCATTCTCAAAATGAATGGCAAATTTTACGCTTTCTGATTCCAATCGGGTTGTGAATGTGTGTAGGTATTTTTTCATTCTTATCTTTCGCACAGTCATTCTTCTCATCTGTATTCCCGATGCCATCCAATATAGCTTTTCGTATTTTTTTCGAGCTAAATTGTTAGCTTCTTTTTTGGCTTCAGTCTAATATTTATTTTTCAGTGAAACATAAAGTACCTGGATAGCGTATTATACTAGTTTGCCCTTTCAATTCATATCTTCAAAATTTTTACGTGGTTCAATTTTATATTACCCAACAAGATCTGGACAAAAAAAAAAAAGAAATAAAGTGTAAGAAAATGTAAGAAACAAAATGTTCTGACTAGTTTGACTCAACGCACACGGATTCCAACAACTTTAAAAAGTTCTCTTCACTAAAACTTAGTGCCGCGTGTGAATTAAAATTTTTGTTTGATCATTAATTAATTATCAGTCACGTGCCATCCCTTGGAGAAAACCAGAAATGTAACAGCTGCGTCACACTGCTTAAATATAATAAAATCACAAGCCGCGCCCTAAAAACAACATTGAACTTCTCTAAATAGAAAAAACAACAACTATGATAATTAAGGAGGAAAGGGTGCAATAAAAAAACAATAAGATTAGAGATAAGTTACTAGCACTAATACAAGAAAGAAGCTTCTTATTCTCCTCATGAGCCAATCACGTCGATCAAGTGTTTCCAACAGCACTTGGGAAGAGTCATTAATCATTTTTGATTTTCACATTTCAGGAAAAATCAACAAAATGTAATTAATTAGGTCACCTTCCATAAGTGATCCCTAGCTCACTTATTCAAGTCATCGTGTGTTTAATTCTTAATAGAGCTACTTTCAAACTTTCCCTTCCACTCCACGAAATCTATTTTACTTATGAATGAGTGAGTAGGTATTACGGAAGGCCTGCGGAGCTGGCTTAGAAAGACTAAAAATAGGGGAAAGCTCCACAAAAAAGATTCTCTTCAAGTTCCTTAATAATTAATACATTCTCAAGTCATCTATCCTAAAAGAAAAAAAAGGAAGCAGACGGTGGAGGAAGTCTTGGGGAGAAAATATACATTTTTTTACCACAACAAACTAAAAGTTATGCTGAATCTAGGACTGGTTCTTTCCTTTTTTTCTGAGGAAAGGAGAATGCCTAAAAATAAAGAGTTATGAAACCATACAAAAAATTTGAATGCATAACAAATGTTTGAAGAAGACAAAGCAAAAAAACGGAAGTTTTTCTTTTTGGAAAAGCAATCACTTCTCATTTACCTCAACGTGATTGTTCAAAGCGGCAAGGTGAAGTGCTGTGTACCCATCATCCTTTTTCTCATCCACCATCCAAGCTCGAGGCAGCTTCTGCAACAGAATCCGCATTGCACTGAAAAAATAAAGCGGACACAAAAGTCATAAATTATTCATCATTTCCATTCTTCTTAAGTACCACGAACAACAAAAATATAAAATATATGGATGTGAAAAAAAATGATATTCCAGTGTTGTTTAGGTATGCCTGCGACCGAATTTTTATGGAGATGAAGAGAAGAAAAACTGTTTTTATGTTGCAAACTACCCAACTAAAACTATAAACTACCCACCAAGGGATAACGTGCCGTGAATATCCTGGGTTATGTGTCTTGTCTTCATGCTTTTCCCTCAACTGTCCCCATCTTGTAATGATCATGATTTGCAAATCGGCCAACTATTACATCGAGATGTAAAAGTTTCGGTGATTCAGCCCGCAATGCTAATGTGCACTAACGCGGCATCTCCTCAATCGTAACAACTTTTCTAGACACAACTACCAACTGGTTGTGGGCGTGTGCACCAATCCATTTTCTCTCAGAAACTCAGTGGCTGTTCAATATCATCCTGATTCTGAACCAATACTAAGCCTAAGCCAATTCTATCACTTGGAGGATTATTTTGTCAAAACATTTTACATCCTTTCCTTTTTTTAATTTCTACAAAATTCCTTCCGTTTCTCATTTTCTTAAATCATCACAGATCTTCTTCTGAGTCTCCAACTCTTTCGTGAACATAACCAATCATAGTTCCAAAGCATTTATTCCTTAATCCAACTAAATTGGCTACTACTCAACTGCGTTCAACTGATAACATTTATAAACCGATAATTCCTTTCCTGTTGTACATTGAGATGGCCACCTAGAAAAAATTAAATTACCAAGGAGCAAATTTTTTTCAGTATTCTTACATACGACGACCGACACTATACAGTTCTAAAGCAATCCTTTTTTTAAGACTGGAGATCGAGCGGCAGCACAGCTAATATACTTCATCAGCAAACCACGTTCGCTCTGAAGACGACTATTAAAATATTTGTTTTCTTTTAAAAATGTGTGTCGTATCTTATGTGGAAGAATGCTAAATCATTTTCATTTTTTGAATATTATACTGCATATCTACGTGCTGTTCCTTCTTTTTAAGAAGCCCATTTTACATTTCCCCGTTCTGCAGCACCAGCACGTGAAGAGCGAAAAGAGCGAGCGACACACACACATGGTGCTTTTCTCCTTTCCTTAACTTCCCCATCCCACTTCCACACATACACACACAGACACAACAACAACTTTCATAATTTATTGGAGCCAGTCAACCCAAGGTCCTAAACGGCTTTTTATTGCCGCTCTTCTTTTCCTCCTGATGTTTAATACAGCAAAAATTCTCCCTGATTTATTTAGTAGTGTTCAACATGCGCTCCATGGTGCAGAGTACAGTAACATGGTCGTGCACAGGAGCCCCTTCATAATATCCTACTGCAGCACATTACTTTCAGCGTGCCCACATACATGTATTTCTCCTCCTTCTCCACTTCTTAAAATTTCTTGAGAAAAAAAAAATCTTTTAACTGCGGTGGTGGTGGAGAGTGGATTGTAGGCACACACGCATTCACTCGATCCCTTCTTCTCTCCAGCATCACGAACTATTCTCATTTGCTTCATCATCATGAAATATCCTTAGCACAGCTTGTCTTCACTGTCTTATTTTCCAAGAAAATGAAGAAAAAAATATATTATAAAGATTTTCCCATTTCATTTGAAATGTGCTTTTTCTCCTTCTCGGAAAAACTGTAGAGAGAGAGAAAAAAACGCCAGTAAACTGCATTTGTTGCTGATACCACAGTCCTCCTTTATCCCCATATTTGTTGTTTCGCGTCATCGTATTAAGATGATGACTATCTAGTGCCCACATTGGATATATCCTCTACCACACACCGGGCAATGATACAATAAGAAAACGACGACATTAATATTATTATTATTATTAAATGGTATAAAACGCATATGCCATAATCATTTTCTTCCTGATATAATGGGCAAAAGGGAAATTGATTTTAACGCTTTTATTGTTATGCATCATCACATTGGCCACACCAAAGAAAAGGGCTCAGGCTATTGTAGTATATATCTCTTACTATATATCATCTCCCGGAGCTCCAGCCAGCTCTTTTCATGTGTGAAGCAAGCGAGTCATTAATATTATCTTTGCGTTACTCCGTGGGAACAGAAAATTGTCCTGCTCAGCACTTCCATGCAATCATAATATCGAGTGGAAAAGACGGTCATTCATTATTCCTATTATACGTGTGTACACAATCCCACTTTCTTGGGAGCAGTTCCCGGAGAGAGTGCATTTTGATCATCATCATCACACTTCCTCCGCTCTTTCCATATCATATTGTAAAACAAACAGAGTTTCAGGTCTCTGGTTCGATTGCACTATTAGTGCAAGCAGCAATGAGAGGATCCAAGAGCCTGATGACATTTTGCTCCCATTATCATTTTTATGATCGTGTCTTCCCCGAGCTGATTCTCTTCGGGCATAAGGCTTCATATCCAAAACGGCGAGGAAATGAATGAGTGAATTAAACTTTTTCTCTCTTTTTTTCTGCCTTGTCATCTCTCTCACTCTTTTTTATGGTCTGCTTGACTAAAACTCTCTGCCTCTTCATTCCTTCAACTTTCTCGTCTTTTTCTCATCTTCTATATTGCATTACTTTCCCCCAAGAGGAAACCGGACGGGGAGAAGAAAGGCAGAGGGAATCATTTAGGAGAGAAAGCAAACAACCTCTTTTCCCTTTTCATAATTAAAACGAGTGCTCATTAGTTGAACACCCTTTTTCTCCCGCTGAAAAAAAGTGACAACAAAAGGGTAAGCAAGCAGTGCAAAACGAAGAGAAATGGTGGAGCACCTTCATCTCCTCGTCTTCTACGCAACGTCATTCGGCAAAAAATAATGGGAATTAGCAAATTAGTGTGTGCACACAATAAAAAAGCCGGCAACAAAAGTAGCAACAAAAACAAGACATGTCGGAAGTTTTAGTGAAAAAAAAAATGTTGGAGAGGAGCAGTATTAATGTGCCATGGTGTAAGCTGGTGTAATCAAGAGTGGCACTTTTTTTTGCTTTTAACGATACGACGACGACGACGACCCGTCTCCATATAGTACATGGGAATGTACATATGTATATGTATACAGCAAAAGTATCAAATAATAATGCATTAACGGAAGTTACAAGGAAACAAGCGATGGAAATGAATTTTCTGCGTCAATTCTCTTCACCAACGGTTCCTTTCTCTCCCGTCGACATTAAGAAATTCTACACAGAGTAATTTCAAAACGCTCCATTATATTCATTTATGCATGCATGCCCAAGAGACAAAAAAGTGCTCGTTTCACAGGCTTCCTGTGTGTAAACACAAGGTAAGTTGGGTTCATTCTCGAATATCAAAAGGTAAGGAGAAAATATTACTTTAGTGAAATAACAGAGGAGACAACGCAGGTGAAATGCTTGCTTTATGCTAGCATTATTCCATACAAACGCATCCGCCGCAAATATTCCCGACCTATTTCATACCCCAGTTCATCATCGTCATTCATGAGCTCGAAAACTCATTTCAACAAAAACTCCAGGCTGGCTGGCAGGAAGAATAACTTTTTTTAAATATACACCCGGAGGCAAGACGAACAGCGAAAATTTACGACCTTCAAACATTATTAGCAGCACGGACGGACCACTCTCCCTTTATGAATGTTTCCCACTTTCCACGATTGTGAGAACAATCGTAAAGTAAAGCAATGCGTGCGTGGAGAAACTAAAGGTTTCATAGAATTGGCTGGACTTACTAGTAAAGTCGAAGTTTGCACAGCGCGAAATAAAATTGCCTAAAGGACAGCAGTAAACCTTTTCTTCATTGCCCTTGCCATCTTGACAATCGTATGCAATGTCAAAATGTTCTTTCACCATTGCAGTGTAGTGGCAAATAGTGCAAATAATAATAAAACACACACGTAAATAAAGCACCTTTTCCTTCTCCCAGTCTCAACTCATTGATGGTGACAGTAAAAGCTTAGCGCTTAGTGCCAAACGATCTAGCAAGAAAAAAAAGGAAAAAAATAGCAGGGAGCAAGTTGAAATTCAGTCACCATCATCACCACTCGCCATCATGTACGGTACACAAACGTTGCTTCGAGGAAATAACCAGCTAGAGGAACGGAGTTTTTACAAGGAAAACGTACGTGGCATGACTGCATGTCATGGCGTCAGTCTTCTTTTTATTCATTCACGGTAGTAGTAGTAGTACCGTTCCCTGCTTTATTTCTCTTACATACAACAAGCTCCTCTTCCCCGACTTTTATTTTGTCAGTAATAATGAGACAAGCTTTCACAAGAAAAGGAAAAGGCAGGAAATCACTTTTTTCCTATGTGTCTTCCATGTCAGGAAAGGGCATCAGCCACATTAAAATAACACAAGCCCCTTTTATAAACTTCGTACAGCAGGTTCATTATTTCCGAGTGGGAAAATGAATGCATGTAAATGTGAGTATTGCATTGTGCCTATAAATATATTCTCGTATATCAGAAGTGAACCGGACAATATGCATGCCTAACATTTGTCCTATAATACACCGCAGACACACACATTGAGGAACGTGTACGACTTGCTGACTGGTACAAATAACAACCCGTTCTCCTCGGACCTACATCTGTCGCATTTTTCACAAGCTTTTCGTTCCACAATCTCAAGATGGACAGCTACAATCTTTTTGGACGTTGACCCTTGAGCTCTCTGGAACGTTAATTGCAGATTTCACAATATCCGAGACAAGACGCTCCATAATAATAATAATAATGCAAACTACAAGATGTACAAATCCTTCCCTCGCAAATATAGTAAGCAACAATACAATATTTCCCTTATATTATTATTATTTCCTTAAAAGAAAACCCTATATTTTGTATGATTCGTGGGTAGTTACATTTTAGCATCTCTGGTACTCCCGCCCACCAACTATCCTCCAAAATAAAAGTATTATATTAAATTGTAACGTAAAAAATTCTTCACACGCTGCATTTTTTGTATCACAAATTTTACTTTGAGTGGTAAGAGCCTATGAAAAGTTTATCCCATTTTTTGTTATCATCCATGTATATTTGCATATTTGGAAGAGTCTCCTTTTTACGTTTCTTACTTACGCAGCACACTTTCAAATCCCATTTTTTCCCTTAAAGTTAATCCGCGAAGCAGAAAGTCAAAGAAGCGAATGCGTACAACACGTACACATCTTCCTCTCCTCAATCCGCTCGACTTTGTTCTCGTTGTTTCGTTTCACAAACAAGAATTTTTTTTTTGACTAATGCATGACGACAGGGAAAGAAAGTTGTTGGCATTAATGGAAGAAGAGAAAGAAATGCTGATGATGACGAAGAAGCAGGAAGAAATGCTAACCATACAACAAAAGGGAAGGAACAGCAAAAAAAGGAAGGAAATTCGAGCGAGGGATACAGGAAAATGAAGATGTGAATGTATTCATGTTGTTCTTTCTTATTTAAAAAAACCAGGGGATAATATATATGTATCTACAGGCATTACTTTTCAGACACAATTTCGAACGACTCGAGAGTATACGTTCTTTATTTATCTACCCAGCAGTGAGCATGTATTATTATTGCCTGTCATGTGTTTTCCAATGTTCAGAGAAAAACTCTGCGTAAAAATTGACATGAATAAAAAGGAACATGACTACACCGGAATAAATGAATTCTACAAGGGCAACGGAAGGATACTAAAATGCTACTTACATTTTTTTTACTAGCACAGAAAAAAAGGAAATGAAAATATTGCACAGAGAAAATACCGGGAGAGAAAGAAAATATCAAAACACAAAAGCGCACTCTCTCAGAATATACAAGCCCATGAAAAATAAGGTAAGGCACTCGAATGTGTTATTAAAGAAACTTACATAAACATAAATACTGAACACACACACACAAAACGCATTTCATCTACGATGAATTTAATTTTTTTGCAGAAAAAAAAACAGCAAGTGAGCAAGAGTGTTCTTTAAAAGTTGAGATACATAGTTTGCTCAGGATACAGAACGTCAAGCAACGAGTTTTTTTCTTCTTCAAAGAAACACTGTGCAAGCTGTATACACAAGACTCTCAAACCGACAACTACAACAAGTAAAATTGCATAATATAATATTCCCTTTCTGTTGCTTGTTGTGTGTGTGTGTGTGTGTGTGTGTGTGTGTGTGTGTGTTTGTGTGTGTGTGTGTGTGTGTGTGCAGTGTACACTCTCTTGTTTTTTTTCTTTTCTAGATTTTCTTCCACAAAGGCTAATGGTTCGAAAGACAGCATTTTTCTGATGTTTCCATCCTTTTCGTATATAGAATATAATGTGTGAGTACACACGTACAAAACTTACAATGTACAATTTTTTGTGCTCAAATCGACTTACTCCACGTTTTATAGGGAAAGGGCGAGAGAGAGAGAGAGAGAGAGAGAGCTGAACGTAACGAACGTACAAAAATAAACCTAAGCTTTACTGACAAATGTGACTCAGAGGTGCAATTCCAGACGTTACCAAAATTGGACTAAAAAGCTAAAACTCGTCTGAAAAAATAAGGCTGAACTTACTCCAACAACCATTTCTATCTTGGTTGTACAACCCACGAATAAAAACGAGGAAGATTGCCAGAGGAGCAGTTGTCAGCGCGCACGAGGAGAAAAAAAATATCTGGGAAAAGTAGACACTAAACCATTTTCAAGAGGCATATATGCATTTACACAACCGGGAAGAAAAATATCTACCACTGTTCTTATATGGGAATGAATGGGTCGCTGATGCCTCATCTTTTCTTATAGCCTTATTTTTTTCTTCCTTGAAAAGTCGACCGATTTCTTTTTATAGGAGAATGTCCCTATATAAACTTTTTTTTCAGTTTCCCCAAAGAATTTCGCTATACAGAAGAAAAATACATAAGCAGACAAACACATAATATACATTTATACAAGTTAGCAGATGAAGCAATCCACAAAATCATTGCCAGTCAGTTTTTGGCTGGCTTGTTGGTGTGCACTTGGCCAGTCATTGCAATCATCTCGTTGTCTGTTCATCTTTCTTCTGCATTTTATTCCCTCGCAAAGCATCAAAACATCACCTCCTGTTTTCCTTTCCACGAACGACCAAGTAGACAAGAAAAAATCATTATGCCAGCAGCAACAGTCAAACAACATTCATCCATCCTCCTACGACTTCTCTTTCAATCTGTAATCTGCACTCTCATACAACCAACAACGAGAAAGAGTTAAGAGTCTCCAACCGCCAGCAATTTCACTCCAACCTTCTCCTTCCTTGAAATATGTGGGTTGTTTCATGCATAACGTCTCAACAGCAGTGATCCCACATCGATATGTATTTACAAGGAATAAAGCGACCGAGTTTATATAGATGTTCTTTCAAAGACAAGGTAGACAAGCAGATTTTCGAAAATTTCCAGCTCAGTCAACCAAAATACCATCAGTGCAGAGCATCATCATCATCATCAACTCATGAGCACATTCGGTATCCATTTATTATATTTGTATATGGTATAAGTGAAGAGGCATTAGCAAAATCAACCTACCATAACACCAAAGTGGCAACATCAATACAAAGCAATTGAGAAAAAATAACCTTTATCATTTTTTGCAGTCATACTCTCCGTATTCATCCCGCGGAACATCAGAGCCAGCATTTTAAATCCTGAATTATTACATTTTCCCGTCATACGACGTCGTCACAAGCAGTGTGTCTGCGTGATTTAAAACATTTATCCTTCTTTCCAGCTTATACGTGCCTCGCTCAAGTAAAGCACACACACTACTAGTCTCAGACACATATACATATGATGATGACGATATAAAACTAAAAGTTGCTACAGACACTAAAGCGACAAATGTAGGAAACTTACACATTGTGATAGCATCGTCACATCGCATTCGAAGCTGATTTTTTTTTGGTACCAGGAAACCTCAGAAGTAGCAGCAGTCACATATAATTTTTTTATTTTTGGGTCTTCACTCTACCCGGCAGTATATAGTGTGCAAAAGAAGCACGCATCTCATCATGAGAGACAGACGAAGCAATCTGTTACCATTTACCACTTTCCCCTAAATCTACTTATATCTTTTTCTTGCATTCTGGCTGACATGCAAAATGGAAGTTCATTTCATTGGAAATTTGCATATTATTACTCAAACAGGCAGATGCTTCGAACACTCGTAATGTTCGCTCGCCTCTCTTTCTCTTTTTCGTGCAGGAGGTTGGTGGTGGTAGTGGTGGTGGTGGTATGGTGACGAGAAAGGACTGACTCCTCAGACACACACACGCCACACGCCGGGAATCGCATTGGTTGTTTTATAAGAGGCAAACTGGGAGCAATTCAGTATTCACACAAATAGAGAGAGAGAGAAAAGAGATACACCGTCGTCTTTTTTTTCGTTAAAATGGCATTCAAACAGATTATTATTGGAACGTTTTACCGTCACGAAAAACCAACCCGAAAATCTAAATTATAAAATATGCATATCAATCTGCATGAGTAGGTACGCACTACACATCCATCCATCCATCTCACGAAAAAAAAACCGAGAAAAAAAACATACAGCTTGTACGCGAGGCGAGGAACGTAACAACCGACCGGTTCAAGCCAAAATCCAACCAATCTCTAAAAATCTTTATACTTTAACTTGCTTTTACCATATACTTGCTAACCATTTCCTGTCATTTATTTTCAATCCTGAGCCATCTCCACCTCCATGCAGACAGTTATCAGAAAATCCATTGAAAAAAACTGGAACATGCTCACATGTTCAACATAACGAGCATCCTCTTTCCCTCTTCTCTCACTCACACACATCACATCACATAAAACAAATCTGCATAAATTCTTACCACATCGTGTAGTCACACACTGTATTTATAGACTTTGCTAACTGCCAACGGCATAACTTCTTCTGTATAAGTAAGCAAGCTTCTGTAATATTGTGCTACATTGTACAACGACCCAAAATGTTAGTTCAGAGAGAGAGAGAGAGATGAGAGCATAATAAAAGAGAGAGAGAGAGAGAAAGAGAGGCACGCATCATATTATTAGTTCTACTTTTTCTCCTCTCCGGGTCTAGCCTTTTCAAGGGAGGCACGTTCCATATTATCCACCGCCACCACGAACATCATCGATGAGCCCAATAATAATTCATTCTCCTATTTAGTATCCTACATAACCGAAGAGGATACACACCCAACAAAAATTCCACCACTCACATAGAGAGTAGTAATATATACACACACACAGAGAGAGAGAGAATGCCAGGCGAACATGATTTTCTAACAAAAAATAACATTATAGTCTGCTCGGCCGTCCGTATCTATCATCTATCTATAGTCTGGCTAATACCATCACATCAGATGCAGGTTCCTCCTGCAATAACGCAACATCCCTAATAACATAACTTATCCGCAAAACAATATTTAGATCTATTCAAGCAGATAGAATATATCCGATCTCCTCCAACAAAGTCAGTCTGACTAATATAATGTTGCAAGCAATTTTTTTTTCTTTGGTTCTCTAATATTGACTAGTGACGTGCTGGGATAGCGTGGCATGCACACATTACTTTTAACAAGAAGGAAAACCCCAACCAGGCCAACACAAGAGAGAAGAACGGGAGAGAGTGTGTGTGTGAGTGAGAGAGAGACGAAGTAAGACTCTGAGAGAGATCACACAAAAACCATAATGCTTTTCCAAATGCCAAGTCAACTGAACTTCACGGTATCTGGCTTCATCACTTATATGCGTAAATAAATATAGGGATATCGTGAAGAAGGCGAGAGGAGACGTGCTCTTGCACTGTTCCACTGTCATCCATTAATTTCTCCTTTGGCTTTGCCTCACTTCCATCGAAAATGCGACAACACATTCATAATACAAATACGAGAGAAAAAGAACTTCTGTGCCAGAGCAAACGAAAACGAAGATGACGAGAAACAAATGCAACAAAAACCTTAACGACATGACACACGTACGGAGTGCCAGCGACGACGAGACTTACAAACTAAATGCAACAAACGACTACTCATGGCAGATGAAGCGAAAGGAGAGAAAAAAAACTACTCCACACGAAAGCCAAAAACTCCTCTACTTTCAGTCAACAATACACCAATATTTCATATAGATTTTTATCCAATGTGGAGGCTTTGTTCCACACTGAACGCATGCCATTGTCCAACAAATCCAAAAAAAAGACTGCGCCACCATCACCAGCAGAGTTTTCCTCGTCTGCTTTTTTCTAATTTAGCATTGTGTTAGTCCCGCGTTATCGTTGTTGCTTGCCTGACGTACGATTATTTTCACTGATTAGAAAAAAATGTGATGACAATCCTGCCATTTCTAAAATACATATTTGCTGTAGGAGTCGACATGCATCGACAATCATCATCATCGGAAATCAGCAAGCACGCTGAAAATGCTAAAAAAAAAATATCAAGGCAAGTGTGTCCCATGCTCCAGGTCGATTATCAAGAAAACTCTGCCACACAACAATGTATGATACTGATAAAAATTGGAAAATGTAGCAGAAGGAACATGAATGCCTTTCCTGTAATTAATGTGCATTCTTGGAATGCGAGAGAACGAACACAGGTACGCACGCAAATAATAAATATGGAAGGAAAAAAGCGCGTGAAAACAGGAAAGGGAAATGAATAAAAGTCAACTTTCTCCGTTCCAATAATACGACAAACGACCTAAATAACATACACACCCGACAAACACATTATTTACGTAAGGCCTTAGAAAAAGTTCTTTGATTGAAAAATGACTATTATTTTTTTGCTAGAAAAAATATAAGATATTGGAATACGTTCCCAGTGAATATAGCAATCCAAACGCTAACTTTCTCTCCGCGTGTACAAAAATATGTGATTCTTGTTTGCGCACACTTCCCTTAGAAATCAGTGAAAATAATCGTACGTCAGGCAAGCAACAACGATAACGCGGGACTAACACAATGCTAAATTAGAAAAAAGCAGACGAGGAAAACTCTGCTGGTGAAGTGACTGAGACAGGAGGCAGTGGATGAGAATGTATTCACGTTCCAGAATATAACTGCATAAGTCATCCATAGTGCCTACTTAAATATTACCTTATTAGGAAACACTCTATAGTGTGTACATGCTTATCCCATAGCACAACCAGCTTTTATCAACATTTGCTAAATTGTAAAAAAGTGGCATGAAGTATAATCTGTTAAAACTGGGAATTTCCTGGGCAATTTCCTCCAAATGAGTCAAGTCATAAACCAATCAGACCTTTACGCATGTATCTACACAATTTAAAAAAGCCAATTTGGAAGCCTAGATCATCCATAAGCCAAAAAGGAATAAAAAACTCGGAAAAGTAACATTGTTAACCCTTAAAAACAAGGGACTAAAACTCTCAGATTGTGGTTTAAAAAACAACGTACGGACGGGCGGACGGACGACAAAATAAGATTGAAAACAAGCTTTAAGGTATCTCTAAATCAGATGGAAAGTACAATACCACAAGAGCCACCGTACTTTTCCCGTATCACAATCTTTTCACTTTCGTTCCAAAGAGGTTCTCTAAAAGTAAAAGCCCTATAAATCAAAGTCGAACAAACAATGCAAAATCGACTTTGTACCATCGCTGTAATACGCTATTATTTTATATGTTCCGTCGAAAAAAGTGTTTTGCATAAAGCAGAAAAGGTATATAATCACGACGACGTTGCGTAGCTTGGGTATACGTATTTTCATCCGGTACGTAGACTGGTGTTATCGTTGCATTATCGGGTTTGCGAGTGAAAAGAGAAAATAACCGATCAATTTCATTGTCACTCTCAATATTACGCCAAACAAAAGCCGTCCAGAAGAGGAGGCGAACCGGCTGGCGACAACTACATTCACAAACCCAGCAACTCCTCCATGGAGCTGAGCTGCTGAGAGTGAAAGTGTTAATGTAACGATCAACACTGTTTTCAAATATGGCACACACGGAGAACATATGCGTACGCCTATTTACTTCCTCGGATCGTGTCACCAGAATACGTAGGAAAAAAAATACTTTAGTCTTATTTATCGTGTAAAGTGTGCTCATATAATGTCATGTTATTACTTACTTTCATTACTCGTTTGTACTTCGTCTCCGCACGGATGTATCTATTCATAATTTATTACCAAAAATATCCTCTCTCTCCAACCTTCTACACATACCATAAGAGAAACATGAATAAAAGCAGCTCAGCATCAGAACCTACATAGGCATACACATTTTATACATCTGGAATACATGCCTTTAGAGTTTCTTTTGTTGCAAGGTTTGTAAAAAAAAGTTCCCTTTCTACTTCAGGAGTTATGACTGGAAAAAAGTTGGGGAGCAGATGGGAACTCCGTCATTCCATAGAAAATTCATTCATTCCTCCCATGACGCATATAGGTACTCACCGTACCGTCACCGTCAACTCATCTTTAAAATATCACAAGAATGTATGAAATTCCTTGTCAGATCTTTTCTCAAAAGTCTTTGACTTCATTAAACAACTCACATTCTGAAGTCTATCTATCTAGACTTACTCATTCAGAACAGCATTCAGCACTGAAGCCAGTAGTATTATACTAATATTATGCATGCATATTTTACAAAAATGAATAAGCGGTTTACTAATCAATCCCATAATAATAGGGATAATTATACATACCAAAATACATTTTTGAGCTAACAAGCGAAGGTGTGCGCGTATGTAAATAGTAGAGTATCCTACTAAAATCCCCATCCCGTTGGCATGAATTTTGGAGTAGGAAAATTCAAAGGAAAAGCAGAAGCTCTATTCTAAAGAAGGCGATCCGTCTGCTCCACACCAATATATTGTGAAAATGTTTCATATTATATATAATATCTATCTCGAGGATATGATGCAACACTCCTTAAAAATTCAGAGAAATCTCCCATATTTTTTGCTCACTCCCCCACTTCACGTCAAAGGGGTATCTTTCTGTCTCTTTCATTTCATCAACCCAAACCCACCACTCACCACACATTTTTTTAAAAGAGGTTGGATGAGACTTCACTCCGAGATTTTCGTCTTCCTGTCTTCACATTCTCTTGCGTCGACGACATTTTTGTGAACAGTGTTGACTTTGCTAGAAGTCTTAGTAGAATGTTAATACGTGCATAAGTATTACATGCTGATATAAAAAATGAAGGGGAAAAGGCTCCTTTTCTACAAACCTTATAATATAGTGCATATTATAATCTCTCTCGTACTCGTTCTGCACTCCTTGCAGGACGAGTATGATCCTCTATATAGGATCCTCGGTATTTTCTATGTGACACTACCAAACAAACAAACATCAACATTAGGAATAACGTACATTCATGTAGAGAGAGAGAGAGGTATCAGCAGTGCTTTTCCGCGATAGGCCTTACAAGCCATTACGTAAGCACCTTCAAGGATCTTTTTTCTGTAAAAGTGAGTGTGTACCCAGCAGCAGCAGAGTCCACAGACAAGAGAAATAGTGAAACCAGATTTCATGCCAAATCCCCTTCTCTAATAAAGATAGAAGAGGCTCATTAGAGCAAGTTTGTTATAAAAGTAACTTCTTTCTCTCACTCACACTTGCCGGCAAGCAAAAGAGCTAGCAACAAACATTACTACTACTTTAACGCTGCTAAACCCAAAGTACCTATTCAGTGCTGAAACACGAGAGCAGGCAGACCAGAGATCAACAAGGATTTCAAAATGTTTCACAGTAAAAAATTGTAATGAATGAGCATGCTGTTCACTCTGCTCCTGTTGTTGGTTTCTGATGTGTATATTTATGCAGTGTACCAACCAAGGTGGCTACATAACGTACTATTGCTTCTTTCCTGCCAAGCTCTTTGCACATCGAAACAAGAAGCTATATGCGTGAACCTGAGCATCCCACTTCTTTTTTTCCAAAATAAAAGGGGCAATAATGATGATAGTACGAAACATAAGGAAACTTTTTAATGCAAAAATATTAAAGGTTAAGCTGCATTATTAAGGAAGGAAAAGAATTTTACTTTTTTCGGTCAGTCCTCCCTCCCTCCAAAAAACGATAACTACAAACATTCATAAGCTTTTATAATTTGAATATTTATACATTCAAGATTGCTATTATTATTTCGGCATTTCAACTTTCAGCAGGTCTCCCAACTTTGTATCTGAGTGGCGCATCCCGGATATTTCTCTTAATGAGAAATGCAACGAACAATGAAAATATTTTTTAGGTTCCAAATTTCCCAGTTTTCTGCAAAACAGCGTGAACCTAACCAAAACAATTAACTCTGCCATTCTTTTCCCACATTCAGCAGTGCTTCGCATTTTTTACTCCAAAAGAAAAGCTTCAGCACGTGAAGGAGACGTTGTTGAGGCGATGCGCGATGGTGAGGTTCGAAGCACGTGAGAAATATAAAACACTCTCACCACCTCCATCGTGTTCCTTCCCTTTCACTCTTCCCTCTTTCAAACAACCGCTCCGAAATTACCACAAACATCGAACACGACGACTACCAGCACAAAATGGGCTGACAACCTAGCGACTAATCACTTCCTATTACCACCTTCTCTCTCGATAGCAAACGTGCTATATGGGCATACGACAGTCTACACCACCAACCACGAAAACCAACCAACCTCATGAAAATGTATTTTTTAGATAGAAGATGTTATTGTTGTGTGTGCCTACTTCCAAGGAGGGAATGATAAAGTAATGTGAACAAATTGAAAACATCGTCGTCTTATCGCACCCATACCTTCCTCCATTTAGCCTTCTCTTATTACTACATGCTATTTGGATATATGTACAATCTGCGAAGAAGGGCAATCGGGAGCAAGTGAATTGACTGACATGCATCCAGTTCTCCTCTCTGAGCTGATGATTATTACGAAACCCAATGGAGAACAAACCTTCATCACATTACGACCACGTTCTATACAGAGAGAGAGAAGGGAAAAACGAGACGCAAAGGACAATAAGGACGCAAAGGATGTGTGTTCCTGCCTCCGTTTTGCTGCCCTGCTGATAATAGTACTATGATGATGATGGCTCTCTGTTGTTTCGGTAGGAGCAAGGGAAGGAGTAAGATTGATGAACAGGTCGAGTCAATTAATACAGTGAGAGGGAGAGAATAGCACCACCGTCTAAAACTGAAAGTGTGTGTCTGTGCACGTCAGAACAATAGTGAGAGGAGAGGGAAACAGAGGTTGCTCTCACGTTCAACACTAAACTCATTATCATAAAAAAGTGATATTCCATCAAACATCATCGTCCACTATTATTATTATATAACTCAAGTAAAAAAAAGAAAAGGATATAAATACACGAAGAACATAATGGCTTTTTCTTCGTAGTCTTGCTGATTATAATGGAAGTGAAGAATATTTTCTCCATTTTTACCATATCATCACGAATCGCGTAATGATCATCAGCAACAAACAAAAGAAAACACTACTCACTTAACCATTTAGCTATGTAATGTAATATATGAATGTTAAGCTGACTGTTATCACCTTCTTCTACGTAGTTAATACGTTTTTTTCACACTTTCACCAGCTCGCTCTCCAAGCACATAAAAATAAAAATTGAACGGAAAAAAACATTCTTTCAACAAAAGGCAATAATAGAGAGTTCTACCGTTTACTTTCTTCTTTTCGTTTCATTTTCGTCCTCTCTACATTAAAGAGAAAAAAAAACATTCGTTCAACGGGAAAAGTTTCCTTTCCTGCCATTTTCTTTTATTAACTATTTGCATATAAGGACGACTTCTTACCTAATTCTGCAAACTGACGACGACCCCCTCCCGCAGTCCATTTCCATTATCTTTTGCATACTTTGGAAATTGGCATTGCGTCTTGCAAGGGCAAGCACCTTAATTTTAAGCAACCTGCACAGAGGAGAATACTCGCACTCAACTGTTACCAGTAAACCTACCAAGTTTAATGTAAAATGCTATCCAATAAACCTACATTTGTAACAAGTGTGAACTACCATTACCTCTACAAAATCTCATGACCATACCTACTCTTTTCATAATAAATTTGTTAGTGATCATGGAATCTGCTTCCAATAATTTAAATCCCATCTCGAAAGTTTGTATAACGATATGTGCAAAAACTATAACCAATTGCAGCTTTTTAAGGCATTTCCGTAACCTCCAGTTTCTAAATCATTCACACACTATACCTAGGAACAAAATCTTCAGTCACATAGTACGTTATACTATGCCCTTGGGTTATGTTGCACGTTAGTTGTCATCCATTTAGCATTGTTCAAAATTGNGCCCTTGGGTTATGTTGCACGTTAGTTGTCATCCATTTAGCATTGTTCAAAATTGAATAAACTGCAACTCAGCGAGTGACATTTAAAAACTCATGCAAAGCTAGAACTCCTTGACTATACAAAGTTGCACTCATTCCTTCAAGAAAAAGAGTAGAGAAAGTGCTTACAATAATACACAAAATTAAGAACATTCCCAAATCTGTAGAGAGAAGAGAAGGCAACTTTCTCTTCATTCAGGGCTCCCAAGAACCATAACCTTATACACACTTTTGTGTTCGTGTCATAAGAAGACTTTTTGCTTTACATTATTTTCATTCTTTCCTTCCCGTACCAGCGTCCGTTTCTTTACTTTTTTTACCTCTCCAAGGCATTCTCTCGCACAACCATCCATTTTAGTTACAAAGTGTAATTTGGCAAGGGACAACCTACTTCTTCAGTTGCCATCTTTCCAGGCAGAACTCTATAACCATCAACGTCTCAAACACATAGGTTTTGTAATTCTCAAAATTTCCTTGTGTCAATGCCCAGTTCCATTTAACAACCACTTCACATGTTCAATATACATTTTTCCAAAGTTCATACATTATTGCTGCTAACCATCAGACTAGGAAAGTTGTCCTTATATAATAACTTACCGTTCCTATTTGGAGACCATTTTAAAACTTTCTTGTGCACGCAGGTTACTTACTTCAATTTAATTAAAATCATTAAGGATCGACTTTTTCCACTTCGAATGTTTCAATTCCTTGTACCCAACGTGAATGCAAATCTACTCCAAAATTTTTGTTTAAAAATTTTGAAGTTTACGTCAACAAATGCCAAATCTGAGTACACTTCTTCCTTTTCCCAGTGAACTTATTTGGCTTGACGTATGTTAGCTTTTTTGCGTCTTATATAAGAAGCCTAAAAACAATACAAATGACACAATATAAACTTAAGACTAGTAATTTACTTTTTCAATTTCACAAATTAAAATTTCCTAAGTTTTCCCTTTGTCAATTACATTACAGAGATAGAGGGAACAGTAGTAG
>JAHZNF010001911.1:0-25645 GCA_027744215.1 Troglopedetes dispersus
ACTGGTGTAGTTGTAATTGTTAGAAGACGGAGAGCACCAGCGGTGTCTCGCTTCTCACAATGAGTGAATCATACAGTCAGTCAGTCTTTTATGACGACTAATAGTTGTCCTGTTCAAAAATGGAGAAGACGCCAAAACAAACTTGGCGTGTTCTGACTTTCCTATGCACAGCAGTTTTCGACTTGAAGGAAACGTACATTGCAGATCCCTTTTTTATGAAAATCTGAATTATACCTATGGTGTTTGTTTTGTGTAGGAACACTTACCACAAAGCACGAATAATAAAATATTTCTAGATCCAAAAAGTTATCAATATTGTGGATGTCGACATGCCTGGCATTACAAAATTTTGCCTACATTTCTATCTTTTTGGGCGGATGATGCAACAACGGTGACATGACAGCTTATTATAGATTGTCATCTCGTCGTGTTGTTGTTGAATATTCAAAGTGCATTTTTTTGTTCTCCTTCTACAGTGATAATGAATAAGTATGACTAGATGTGTGCATGCTGCCTTAGTAAAGCTTATGCTAATCCGTTTTGTAAGAATGCATCAAGATATGCTGGTATAGCATACAAAATATGTATCCGTCTATCACAGGAGCACGAAATCTGTGAACAGGAAGGGCTGGGATTGTAGATCGTCGTGAAGCAAGGCACATATTGTCACATTTTCACAAGAAGGGATTGTGCTGAACAAAGATAATTAGTGCCTCTTTGCTGCTCATCATCACAGCACTCGTAAGTCGCAATGGGTCTAACTTGTCATGATCTAGTTCACTAGTAGAAGTGAGAAAATGTAATGTGCGCGGGTGGATATGACATGGATGTCCTGAAACTAGACAAGGGGAACACAATTATGTCCTCGACGTAACGTTAAATGACATGCCGTTAGAAAAAGGAAGTTGTTGAAAGGCATCCTTGAGCGAGAACATGAGTTAGCGCGGGGTAATACGAGCTGGAATTGGGTTGGCATTAGGCAGGAGCGCACTGCAAGCTCATAAGTTTGAAAACAGGAGGGAGGGAAAATAGTAAGATAAGCTTATTTTGGTTAATTACCGTACAACAGTGCATGTAGGTGTTCCCTATAATGTTCAGCTTTTAATAAACACTATTTGCCTAGTGAAAAAATGAAAGTTTTCAATGACTTCCTGTGAGTATTGTGTGTACTTTTTATGGATGATATAATGAATTAAGTTTTAATTCTGATGTACGGAACTTGTCCGTGGTTGAGCTTACTCACATTTCACACAATATAACTCAGATTTGTAAATAGCAAATGTTTAGCACAATGCGTTGTTTTTCTGTAAATTGCCATGATCAACATATACTATCAATATGCTTCCCAAATTTCCCTTCCTGGTGCGATTTTTGTACGATTGTACTTCGCACATTATTGTCATATGTGTGTGGGTATCATCGTATAAATATTATGCATTTCATCAAATCACGAAATACCTATTTAACTATCTCATTTACATATGTACTACCGAATTACACTCTAAGATGTAAGGGAATGAAGTGAGCATTGCGGTATAATTTTGTGCTAACGGTGTTCTAAGAAAACCTTGGGAATCATAAGCATGAATACGTTCATATTGCAGACAACCTTCCACGATAATTTTGGAACGACCCAACGGACCACACGTTCGAGATAAAAAAGTTTTTCTTTCACATCTCAACCCTCCACCAATGCCAACTTCTACCACCACCACCATCTTCTGCCACAACTAACGGCTCTCCCGACTTGAGTCGACCTCCCCCTTCCCATCATCTTTCAAGGCTAAAATTTTCTTTTTGTCTTTCGTTCAAGAAAAGAGCTAAAGTTACAGCAGCTCAGGAGCGATAAGTAAGACTACAATTGGTATTTGTCACGTTGTTACCGTAATGTCTTTCTGCGTAAGAAAAACTTTGTGTTTATTTGTCACATCTGGTTGCCATCCGTTAGCTGCTGCGTTCACTATATTTTTTAGAAATACGACACCAATCCTCGGTCCAGTATTTTCAGTTTGTTCTTTTGAGACTTATATTTTACACTTTGGTGGAGAGTCCTGGACATTAAATTGGCTGAACACAGACGTTTCGGTGTTTGGTCGTTGAATGACTCTATTATAAGTATTACAATAATGGAAAACATAAATGTGTAGCTATTTTTTAAGTGGATTTCTTCGTTTTCTTTTTGATGGTGGTGTCACAGGCTACACACAGGGTTGTTTCGTTTATCTGAGGGGGTGAGCAAGCAAGCGCAGCAAGAAAGGGATGCAACAACTTCGTTAAAAATAAAAAGAAGTTGACTTGTGGGGTACGGTTCCATGTCATCAGCCTTGACTGCCTCTGGTTAATTTTTTCCCTTTCTCGAAAGTTTTGGTCACGGTGTTGTTTACGCTCCTCTACCACACACTCTCCCTTTTATTGCTGGTTTGGTCTTGAAGAAAAACATTTTGGATAAGCTGTTGGAGTTTGCCCTAGTCCATAATCTGCACATCCCCACAGAATATTGTTTCAAGCAACAAACAGCTTGTGCAACGTACACTAAACAGCGTATCTCCGTATTCATGCTGCCGTGGTGTCATACTTCATCCCGAAAACATCAACTCAAATAAGTCATGGCTTGTCATGTGTGGGGTACTAAAGCGTTATCTAATCATCTAATGAATATGATGGATTACCTCAATAACTCACCTCCAGCGGAATTGTCACGCGGATTACTTTCATGCCGTTAATTATTAGACCATGACCGTAACAGAAAAGCATAGTTCTTCTTTGAACAAAATCCATATTGTTCCATTGTAGGATCTTTACCAAAATCAGAGCTTGTTCGTGTGTTCTTTGAGTTTTACTTTCGCTAATTTATGCACAGTGAAGCTGATAGTATAGTATGAATTTTAATGTGCATTATTCACCCCAAACACTCAGTATCTCCACCAAGTTTTTTAAAACAATTTATGACTCGACTAATTCCGTAGTAGCACAGGCTGTATTTTTTGACGACTTTACTCCCCAACTTTTATCTCCGTTTAGCAGGCCAACCGTACGAAATGCAAAAATTGGTCTACGGTGGTAGTATGGCATCACATTATCGCACCACCACCCCCTGTTCTTCCCTTGAAAGAGAAACAAGTTGTTTCTATAAATTTTCCCCGAATAATAATAACATGAGCAAGGGGAGCCGCTACAGCCGTCAGCAGTTAATTATAAGCTTGTCTCTCAGATAAGAAAATGAGAATGTGGTGGCGGTAGTTTCCACCATTTCGGTCATTTGAACTGAGCAACGAAAAGAAGCACGGGGAAATATACATAAGCATTTCACAAATTTCACCTTTTATGTGCAGCCTTCAAGGAAATAATAATACCACTCATATTATTGTAATAAAAAAAATTCGTGGTGACGATGATGAGATTGGTGATGGTGGTGGCAGTGCGGTGGCGGACCGAAAGGAAGAAATGGTTTTTGATAATGACGAAATCAAGCCGAGATTATCAAAAGTTCATCTTCCTTGGTGGTGGGCATAGTGGTGCGGGGCAACTTTCAAGTTTTCCCAGTCTGTGTACTTTTAGTTTTCCCCACTTTTCTCTTTTTGTTTATTATGATTATTTTGCTCATCGAAATAATAAATAGCGAATAAGTTTACCTTCTTCTCTTCTGCCTGACTGCCCTCTGTGTGCGTTATACTTTTCTGTCCTTACCGGCATGTGGGTAATCTTTTGGTGTCACTTTTTTATTTCTTCGAGCATAATTCATTCCTCCATTGTGGTTCGTTGCGGGCCTCGTCGTTTATGTAGACTCGACCAGAAAGAGAAGAAAAGAAGAAGGATTTACATTCATGTACTTTCTCTCTTGCTCATTCGCAGAAGTTCATGGAAGTTTTGCAGGGAATACACGAGCAAGACACCGCTTTCTTCTCTCCTTCAGATTATTATTATGATTATACTGGTTTAGCAACTTGAATATTTATTGTCTTGTTCATCTTTTCTTTTCTCGGGTGCCACACTCCACCATTAGCCAGAATCCTATTATTGGTCTGTTTCGTGCAGACTAACCAAACCAAAGGCTCTTGCATGGACGCTGATGGGAAAATACACTTTTGGTTCTTTCTTTTCTTGTCATAGCGTAATCTAGTCTAAAATAAATGCATAAGCATCGGAGCTAAGTCATGGCCTATAGAATTTCCACATTCTGGGTTGGGTGTACATTAGGCAGCCATAAAATGCACCATCAAGTCTCTTATTTTGTTGTTTGCTAAATATATCTACTTACTTCAACTTATCCACCTAGAACCCAACTTACTCTTCTCAGTGTTGCACCGAGTATCGCTTACCCAGAAACTCCAAAAATTATGAATGTCAATGAAAAGTAAATCGCGATTCTCCCGGTGAGTATCTTTAAGAAGAAGTTTTGGTGGTGTGATTATTCCAGGTCTCATTGCTTAAAGGGAAACCGAGTGGGCAATATGCACATGCAAGGCTATTAGGAGGGTATTAAAAAGTGCTAAGGAGTAACAGTAAACTGAAAATTGCTATTGTAAAACTAGTGTAAGTATATGAGTGCTGAGTGCTGAGACATGACCAGTTATAATGGTAACCTTACTCCCAACATTGGCTCGCAAAAGTTACCTCAGATTCACACAAGAGCAGAACCGTTACGGCTTAATATTAATATACATTTGGAAATATTTTTGGAGATGCATTATTTGTGGATCATCCCAGCTGTACACAAACTCCAGCAGAAATATATCCACATTTGGGAGCAAGAAACAATTCGGGGATCAACAAAACAGGGGAAAGTTTCCTCACAACAAAAAGTTTCTCCTGTTCCTCCTGTGGGGCTTCTCCACTCAAAGTTTTTGGTCAGGAGCGAGACGGATATTTATATTTATAGGGATGTTTTGTCCAAGCTTCAAAGGATTGTTTTTCTCTTTCTCGATTTCATCATGACTACGATTCCAAGGAATCCGAGCACAAAGATATCACTTGGAACGAGCTCTACCAAAATTCACGTGGTAGCATTTCCGTGGCGGCTGGTGATGATGACGATGGACGACGCTGGTGTCACTTGTGTAACGCTTTGTACCATCTTCCTTCTGAGTTCCTCGTCGTCAAAATACAATGGATACATTCTACATCGAATGATATGTTCCTTAGCACGGCGAAAATAAGCAGAGATAGACAATTAACAAGAAAGGTAGTGGCAGCTGGTCGTATCACTCCGGGTAAACATAGCAGAAGCAAGATTGGTAAGTGAAAGTTCTCGATGACGCCATGAAAATGGAAAGCTGCACGAACGAGATGTAAAGACGCAGTTGTAAACAGCAGTGCAGCAAGACAGTATTCAACGACATTGTGTACATACGTGTTACATGGACAAATAACCGAATGGATCTTCTTCTCAACCTTGTTTATCCGTGCCATGTTGAACCACTTGAGCACACACACATATTCGGAGATGGAGATAGGACAGGCCAGTAGAAAGAAGTGGATTCATCTTCTTGAGGGATTTATTTCCACCTCGCTTGAATAAACAAAATGTGCAGGGACGCAATAGGGGAGAGATTAAATTTACTAAAGTTTCAAGAAGTTTACAAAGACCGAAAATAGTATTAAATGGAACAAATACTTTGTTTGGGACAAATTTAATTAACATAATTTTCAGAACTGAAGTTTAGGTCGATCCTTTTCTTTCGCTATGGGGTAAACATCCCATTTGCTCAAAAGTTCACAGCAGCATATTTTGGAAAATCCACCCATGACAATCTTGTCAGACGTCACAGAGGGTCCCGTTGATGATGATGTTAACTTAGCTTGGGCAATTGAATTGAAGCTACTGCTAAAATCCTTCTGAAAAAATAGTGTGTGCAGTTTAACTAAGGCGGAATCAAACTAAACTAAATTTTTGTCTGTTTACTTGTACACGGTGCCAAATACTTTATATCTAATGCACAGTACAGATAAATTCAATCCAGTGCATAATTTACATTTGGGAGTTCTCACCATGCCCCACGAATATTTTAAAAGTTAACGTGTGTGCAATTATAGGATGCTCGTGTTCTGAATATAGTGCGTAGCGCACAGCTTCGAACAGTTCCTTAATTCTTTTTTCAAGTTTCGTGTTTTTCTTTCCTGATTTTGGTGCAGTAATGATAAGTACTACCGCTTTGTTTTTCTTTGCTCTGAATTCCCCCTTCTTTCTGTATTTTTCCAGGAACCAGAAGGAGAGGTAACCCCATAACTAGTGCAGAAAGGTCAACACAAGAAACTTTTTCCCCGAGATGAAATAAAATAAAGATGAACTATGTTCGTAATAATAATCATGTGTCGCAAGTGGTTTGGTTTGTTTAGCTCGGTTCAGTTCACAAGGAACCAAATCTTCCTGGAATGGACAAGCTAGGCATCAACAAATCTCAGACGAAACGGTTTTTTCTCGAATCGCTACCAGCAATAAGCATATCGCGATTGCCTTCTTGTTCTTGAGAATGTGCACTCTTGAAGTTACCGTGATTCTATCCTCTCATCTCTGATCTGGTTTTTATGACTAAATCTGTGTGCAGCAAGAGGGTCCCAACTTAGGTACATACCACACGAATATGCTAATCCACTCTGTGGCACATGGCATGCATGGTATCATCCTTTGCCAATGGCCATGACTGCGATTCCTCCGTTGTTATAAGAAGTACTTGTATAACATGCCATCGACCAGCAAAAGGATCTTTCTGTTTAACTGTAAAGAAAGAACTAGTCTGGCCAGAACTATTATATCATGAAAAAAATTTATTTATATGGTTAGCAGTCGCAAACATTAAATTTCAGATTTTTCTTCCCTTTTGCTTTTTTATTGGAATGGGATGAATGCTGTAGTTGTGATCTTTTTTTTATCCACGGAGTTAGCTAGAGGGATGGAGTGGTGGAAAATACACACAAGCACGGGAAGAAGACACTTCTCAGTCACTTGTATAAGACACGAGTTGAATTTTTAACATTTACCACCAAAAAAGAGAGCCAACCAAAAAAACACGCAATTTTTTCTCCTGTTTCCTCAATGACATAAAAATCCCATTCTATGTCCTTTTAAAGAAGAAAATGGAGAGACAGTTGGGCGCAAACTTAGGACAAGACTCGTTCTGAGTCCTTGTTCCCTTTTTTTTGAAGCTCAAAAGGAAAAAGTCACGACGGACTCCAATGCAATTTAATATCCTCCATGCACCCCGTTCACTTATAATACGGGCGATGATCATACAGAGGGAAAAAACAACAAGGTTTTCTGTTTTTTTTTTCTTGTAATGTTTAAGAACAACGCTTGTCTTCTCAGCTTTGAGAACTTGGTTTTTACAACTTTACATGAATCCATATTGCCTCGTTTTTTCCTCCCTCGTTGTCTAACAAGCGCTACCAGCATACAACCTTATACATTACTGCTTCATCTTCAATTCAGAGTTTCTGCGTTTTTATGTCTACAACGACCGCAATTACATGAAAGGTCCCATATCTGTATCTTGTTAAAAGAGTGCATTTTTTGAATTGGGAAATATAACAAGGAGCAAAAAATACATGGAGTTATAATAATGTCGTTCAAAGTCTTGCTCCAAGATTCTTTTATTTCCGTATTTCACCGCATTATACATACAACGCATTCTTCGGCTCTGCTCAACTCCGTGCCATCACGTCACCAAAGTTCCAGGGGAAGGCACGAAAAGGAGACAGCCGCTTTTCCCTTTTAACGACGACGCACCGAGAAAAAGTTTAGGAATATATATTTCTGACAGTTTCAAGTTCATACCATTATTTCTGACAGAAATAGAAAGAATAAATGAGTGAAGAACAGCTAACCAAATATTGGAGCATCGGAGAGAAACCAAAAAACTCTTGAAAACATACTTAATGCTATTATTCCTCTTCTTTTTTTTGTGTGAATTTCCACCAGTGCAGTCGTAGTAGTAGTCGAGTTGCGAGAAATGAAATGGGCAGAATCAACATAATCTGGTGACTTTGACTTTCTCCAAAGGGTTGAGTGGATATATTTGCGAGGCAAGAGGATAACAGGGCATCAAGCTGACAAACCGCACACAAATAAAACCGAAGAAAAATTTATTCTCTTTGCTTGCTCCATTTGAAATATGTAAGTATGTATGTATGCATGCATATCTCCGGGAGCACATCTTCAAGAAAAGGAATCTTGAAATTTACATTTTTACTACTACAACAAAAAGCATAAAAATGCGGGACACAGAGTGTATGAATGAATGGTATTACATGATCTTGCTCGGAAAGGAAGAAACACAGGATAAAAAAAGCAACAAAGAAGTACAATAACTTTTTAACATCATAAAACTCAGGACGAGCCTACGCAAACATCAGCTTATTAGAGTCGTTTTGTCTGTTCTCTTAAAAAATAATCGTTCAATAAGCTCCCACATTGACTACTAGATCACAACTGCCTAATACATATTTAATACTAGAACACAGTGCACCGTTCTACTGCACTCGCTAACATACCGAAAAACCAAAATATTATCCAGCCTGGCTCTAGTATTTACGTTACCCGTGTGAACGTACAGATAATAAAGCTGCTGCACAAATTATTCTTGCAATCAAATGGTTTCTGCAACTGCACCTGTTTTCTCTGAAAAATATTTCCATAAATGCACTTAAGTATAACGTTTGTTAGCATTTTATAGATAACATGTTCTATTTACGTCTTCTTATTTCTAACAGCTGGATGCCTTCATGCATTTCTTCAATCACTGATTTAGATGATGATTCTGATCATTCACAAGATAGAAATGAAACTGATGGCAAGTTCATCAGTTCCATCACCATTATCATTGTATCATATCACTTACTTTTCACACGTGACGAATGTCACATAAATTTCCCACAATATATATAGGATCCGAAACGTAGGACAATGCACTGACGACGTCGCCATAAGAGCTGTCAGTAAAGTTGATTCAGGAAATGAATAATGCCTCATTTTTATATTTTCTTTGTGTGGAAACTTGTTAGTAAACGGATGGTGAGAGGCCTGCGTGGAAAGGGATACATTGTGATGGAGAACATGCAGGAAGGAAATCATTACTCCTATATGCATCCGTACGGGCAGCCCCTTATTTGCCAAATGGACATTGCGTAAGAGCAGTAATAAAGAAAGTGTACATAAAGTTGGGTGTGCTAGTATTTTCTACCTTCTTTCCTTCTTCTCCAGGAAGGAACAAGGAGAAAGTAAACAATGCTTTCCTTGTGAGAATATAAATTCACTCAGTATATTAGGCACAAGTTCAAGTACGTAAGTACACGAAGTATACAAAAGTGTACACGAGTAACGAGCACATCAGGAGAAAGCACATCACCGTCATCTCAAGATGAGAGGAGAGTTAGTCAAGTGAGTGGAATGAATGTAACAACTAGCATGAACGAAAGGCGAGGAGCAAGCAGAAAAAAAGCAGAGACGAAAAGTTTCATCATCCTTCTCATCATCATCATCAGAAAACTCTTTTGCTGATGAGTTTGCAGAAAAATCTTGCAATTTTTCCTCTGTAAAAAAGTGAAGAGTTGTGTGAAAGAGATATGCAAGTGAAGTCAGCACGTGGTAATGTAGTAGATTACATGTATATAGCGGTAAAGCGCTGTAAGGTACGGATGCTATTATGATATCCGGGGATGTTGCAACTATACAAAAGCATTATTACTTGGATAGTTGGAGACAAGTAAAAAAGGAGAATAAAAAGACTTGCTGATGGCAAAATGTTTTCCCTTCTTTTCCTCTCGGTCCTTGTTTTGTTCTTTGTGGGCCTTTTTCCTTCCTTGACTTCATACACATATGTGATGATGATGATGATGGTGTGGAGGATGATGGCTTTTGTTTTGTATTGTAGTCTCAAATATTTTCTTCTTTATAGTCGTCAAAGAACGACGGACTGACTCAGGACATTGACTGAATGAATGTTGCTACACATCACAGGAGTAATAGCAGAATGTGAGCAGGAATAACTGTACCTACACACATTCATTTGGCCAAGTTTGCGAAGATCTGTTCCAGGCGGTGTCTACTTCGAAGTGAAGATAAGAAAAGAATAAGTTTTCTTTTCTTGGTTTTGGCTTAGTGGTTGTGATGGTGGTGGAGGCGGCGGTGGTGATAGTTGCTGGAAAAGCTTTCCTCCTTCCGTGCTTGTGAAGGAGCAGCAGAGAGGATGCATGACAGCTTGATTTAGTCTTATGTTTAGTTTTTAGGTGGTGTGGTGTCTTCAGCCGAGCGGAATCGAGAAGTCCGATATCATGAACGATGGATGACTGACGACGCCAGTGGTAATCAATCTTTGGCTGAGTTTAGCTCGAGTGAGACACATACACAAAAAGTCTATCTTAAGTAGACAGCCATATTACGTTCATCTTATTCCCATGTAAAAAAAAGCGCCGACATTGTGAAATCGTTATAAGGGATGAAGTGGAATAGCTTTAGTTTTTTTTTGCTCTTTTTTATTTCCGAGAAAGGTATATTTAACATCATAAAACTCAGGACGAGCCTACGCAAACATCAGCTTATTAGAGTCGTTTTGTCTGTTCTCTTAAAAAATAATCGTTCAATAAGCTCCCACAATAGACACTACGTGGTCGTCAAAGTCTATGAAGCAAGTTACTTCAGGTGGGATTCGAAATGTGCTCATAAGTTTTTGTAGATTGATGACACATTTTTTTCGTGGCTATGCTTCTCGTCGACACGAAAGAAGACGGCAACATGAGATGCTTATATGCATAACTCGTTGTAGTATAGAAAATCTGCACAAACATCTGTCAACTCTCACAAACTAAAAAAGTTTCAACATGCGCAAACTGGAAAATTAGATGTAATTTATGTATCGCACATGCAATCCGATACGATGTGATTACCTAAATTGTACAAAAAAATTTATGAAATGAATTTCCACAGTAGCACCAATTACTGCTTTGGCACTGCTCCCAAAATCTCACAAAATGTGTTTATTGAAATTCTATACCTAGTGCACTATTTTCAGCTTTATTTCTCAAATTTTGAAACGGGTTATGATAAGCTTCATGCATTTGCACTGAATTTTTTCCTTGTAGGAGAATTATATCCAATTTCGAATCATTGTATTAAATTGGCGTATTTGCTGTTTATAGATGATTTTTCTTTTCAGCGCTCTCCTGGAGCCGATTGAATTTCATGCGAGTATTGTAATAATGAAACCTCGCAAGCGCAGATGTCTCCCTCCGTTACACAAATCCATCTCTCAATAACATAATATTATTCCAACCAAGTAATAAACAAATTTTTAAGTGAGGATAAAGGCACAAAGAAAATTGAATAGTAATTTACACTTTTTATGGCATATGAAAATCGAAAAATAAAAAAGTGTCCTGAAAAAAATTAACAACTGGGCATATTCATTTGCCGCAATTCGAAGAATTTTGACTGAATGTGACGCATCGTATACGTATAGGGAGGTTTACGGACGCATTTAGGAGGGAAACCTACTAAACATGGAATGCGTTTGGCTGTAATATTCTAATCTTTGCATAACAAAACAATCTGCTCCTACAAGCAAGATTCTGAGTCGGCCGACTCAGATTACCCTTGAGAGGCTTAAAAATTTGACCAAAGCGGAGGCGTACACAAGGTCCTAATATTCACCTAATGTTGCATGAGAAATCAGCAGCTGTGCGGAAAGACCACTTATAGTAAAAAGAGTTAATTTTTATTGCCGTAATTATCTCACTCGATAAGTAATTATACCACTGAAATGGATTTAGCATCACTTTAGTAGTTAGTTTGTGAATTTTACTGAAGTTAAAGGATCGTTGTACGTATGACATATCTTTTTTATTCTGATTTTTTAGCATAACATTTAGTATACTATACTTGACCAGAACATCTTTGTTTTACCACAATCTGCTTTTAGGTTCTGCTCCAGCAAATATCTTTACAAATTGCGTCCACTAACTCGTTTGTTAATCATCAGGAGCCACCACAGCTGTCCAATGCCGATTTTTCATAATTATCCAGGACAGATGATGCTTCTGAGTTTGTATCAACGCAGATAGGGTAAGATTATGCTTAATTTCTAGTGTTGCGCATGTGCTAAAGCATAGCAATAAAAGTGAAGCAAAAGTGACACGTTCGCACATCTCCATCCAGCGAGATCTTTGAAGCTAACAATGTGGCAAGAGTCACAAGTGTTACTCCAAAGAAATAAAAACCAGAAAGTGTAAGCAATGAAAAAATGTGACCTCTTGGAACTCTCGACAGTAAAATGTCTATTGCCATTTTTGGTAAAAAAGTTTTTGCTCACATGTCAAAATCAGGCGAAATGTTGCTCATCTCCGCCGCGTGCCCGTAGTATTAACACTTTAACGCAACTTGTAGCATGCAGGATTACAAACACGAGCAAGCAAACACCATAAAATGATGTATGTAAATATGAAAGTATGAGTTAGCATAACGAAGAAGTGTTGTGTCTGGCAACCCGTAATTTATGGAAATGTAAACTCCTGCTTGCTCGTTAAGACTTTGACATTTCGCTGTTTTACAATTTTTCTTATATGACACAATAGATACGAAAGCTCACACTTTACTCAAAGGAGAAGGAGCAAGATTTCCTCATTTCTTTCCAAACGCATTCACCAGAAACCAATAGATGTAGAACGCGTGGCAGTTTTTTATTTTTCATTAAAAAGTTAATATGCGTGAAAGGACAAAGATGGGAAGCTTCTTTATATTCTGGTTCATCTCTTCAAATAAAAAAAATAAAGACGGTATGGCTCGTGGAGGTGGATACGAATGTATGAATAACGTATAAAAAACTGACACACACACTTCAAGTCAGCAGCACGTAGGCAGGTGGTGTCAGCCTGCTTCTTCTCCATTCTGGCGATAATTGCAAGAGGCCCAGTATTGTATTTTAATTTTTACAATAAAACATAATGAAAAATAACAACAGAATCATTCATAGTGTTATCTACAGTAACATACAGATTGGATACTCTACCATAGTATCAGCATTATATATTTATTGCAGGTGTGTTCAGATATGAATTGGTAAGCGTTATTATGCTAATTTATCCACATGAAATAATAAAACACAATATTTTAGAAGACTTTATTGGGCAGATGGTGTTTTAAAAATATGCTTCTAATTCAGTCTTCTTCTCCTTCATTTTACCAAATGTCAAGTCTCAAAGTCATAAATTATCTTGGTTTCTCCTTGAGCATATAATAGCAACACGTTGTGTCGGGTTCGGGCGCTTGCCTTCGTTTCAATATTTTTTGTCAGTATCATCGTCGTCAAGAACGCAATCCTAGTTGCGGTTATACACGTGGGCGTTTTGTAAAATCTGTATAAAAAGAGTGTTGCTTTTAGAAAGTCTTTCCCATCATGTGGAATCTTCATGATTAGAAAAATTCAAATTTCTTTTAGTCAGATCTACCAGGATTATGTTCTAGAAATGCAAGCAATGTATTTAAAATCAATCTTTCAACTAGTAATTATCACAGGCACGCAATTTCACATGTGAATGTCGATATACGAGCGAAGTCATTTTAAAAAATACGCATATCAATATTGTATCGTCGTTCATCTCTGTACCGCACCCTGGAAAGTCCTCCTGTGAAAATTTTCAAGGACGTCGTCTGTGCGTAAAATTTATAGACGTATATGCTCCACCAAACCAATAACCTCTTTCGTCATATCACAGTTTTTGTTATTCCAGATGAAACAAATTTATCTGATATTTGGTTAAAAAAGCAAACCTAATGAAGCATTATGCTCAAACACAAATCAAAGTGGTGTGAATACAAGAAATTATTAAATTAAAAGCACACCAACTCATCAAAGGTTTGTATGGTTGCAGCGGGGTTGAAAATGAAAAGTATTTGAACGTTACTTTTAAGACTGGAAAGCACCGACAGTGAAAATATACAATTCTACACTTATTTTTACAACGTCTTCCATACCAGTTGCGATATTTAGTCAAGTGGAGTCATCATCTTTTTTACGCTTTATCCAAACATTTCAACCCTCGTTTTTTTCCTCCTTTAAAAGAGTGGTTACCTTTCTCGTATTCTGTTGCATCTGTTGTATCAGTAGAGTAAGGATTTACCCTCTAATCATAATAATCATGCTCGTTTATCACGTTGCAAGAATAACAAAAGACCGTGAGAATATTATTACAGCATTTTGAGAAATAATATCGAACGCACTAGCTTAAAACACGGAAACGAAAAAACTATGATGAGTAATTTGTACAAGTCTACAAGGGAGTTGTATATATTAAATGGAAATTCTCATTTACGCTTCGGTCGTAAATACAAACGTACAAAACGCACTCCTCTAAAGTGTTGAAAGAATTTTGAAAAATACTTTCACATTGTGTGATTTCCTGATGATGCGTTGAATTTGTTGACAATATTGGATTTACTTTGTAAACATCTGCCGAATTCAAATTCTTCAATACACAATTTACGACTTGTTGTCTTCTCAAAGCGGTTATGGTGAGATCAGAAACAGTTTGACAGATAAATATTATACATTTTCAGTGTCTAGATTTTTGGCATGAATGTTATGTGCGTCTAGTTTAAATAATAATGACTGATAAATTGGACTGGAATAAAAATGTATCGCATCAGTATTTGTGGGGATGCATCTGACCTTTGATTTCTGTAATCATTAGTTTGCAACTGTAGTAGAAAAAATGTAACTTTTACAGTGACGCTTATAGTAAAACCTAACTACATGATTCATGGGCATCAAATGTGTAATGTATGCTTTGATATAAACTAAAACAGACCGAGCAATGTCTTGTGTTCTTTTACTTTTACATTTTTGCTTTTCAAGAACAAGAAACTCATGAGTAATCGCTGTTATAATGACAGGATGTGCTTAATAATATCACGAGTTACGGTTTAGTTTGAGAAAGTGTCAAAAGAACTCGAAAAGCAAAATTGCGCTTTTTTGGTACTTTCGAGAATTTTGACTGCATTTACATTTCACCGTCTAATAATGCTGTCAGTATTTAAACAAGCCATCGACGTTTTAAAAACTAGTTTCTTTCGTGAGTAAATAAACAGCTTTAATGATAATATTTGCCGATAAACTCAACTGCGTTATATACCGTTCCGTCCACGGTTTTAGTACAATAATTGTACAGAAAAGATTTCGACTTAACATATTCAGAAATGCATTTGTACTGAAATTGAAAGATTAATCTAAATAATATTGTTCCCCATCCTCCCACACTTTGGCGTAGTTTTTAAGTTGGAAAATTGTTGCTTAATTGTACCCAACATGGGAAAGTGGGCAATTAAGACGGGTTAAGCACCTGAAAATCAAAAAGGGTTAACTGGAAACCATCATTATTAGTAAAGTGGTCCTGGCAGTGCCAACGTAAATACACAGTCTCAGAATAAAATTTGGAAAGTTTGACATGGCTACTCAGTCTTCACACAACAGACGCAACAAAATTACAGCTCGCAAAATGAAATCGTTAATTTGGGAAGCAGCAGGAGGATCTCATGCTCATGTACAAACCTAAAATGAATGCCCAAGGGTTATGTTTTGCAGCTCAGATATCATCATAGTAAATACACAAAAATCCTTATGAAGAGATAGTGAACGAAGGGAAGTTGACTGGCTGACTCTGTCCAAATTCAAAACTTTTTCTCACGAGTATAAAATCTAATTTCAGATGCATACAATACAGCTGAAGAATTACCCTCCTGGTTTTTAAATGCCAATTTATTACATGATAATGTTGAAAGAAAAGAACCACAAAATACGCAGACTGCAGAAGGGCAAGTAGAAAGCTATGAAAAGAGGAAAAATGTTGCAAAAGTGTTTATTATTTTTTTCTTCTGTAATTGCAACTCTATAATTGTAGGGAAACGCTTAGCAGAAACTAATTTACAAGTGACTTATTTTTTTGTATTTTCCCCAATGAATTCAAGTTCATAGGTTTACAAACCTCTACGAAAAGAACTTGGTTGTTTTTTATTATTATTATAATCCCCACTTCTTCGGAGGGATCATGCTGATATCCAGGTCTGCTGTGGTGGCTATCATCAAACTGATCGCAGTCTTGTGTATATTTATCATGCTCTGGTGCGGTTGTTTGTGAATGAGTCAAAAATTACATTTTGCTTTTCCTTCCCACGATCCTGAGTTTTGCAGAAAAAAACATACCTCCAGACAACCCTCCTTCTCCCGTCTCTGGAGAGAACAATATAAGAATTTCAGGCTTTATTTACTATTTGTGCTTCAGACTATAGGCAAACTTTCCATGTATCTAGTGGAAAATGATTAACTTTCTATGAGGAGCAGAGATATGAAATGAATGCAATAAGTTTCGCTCTCGCTTGTCCTCTGGCAATTAAATGCATATTATTTTATTATGACAAGACCACGTACCAGCAGCGGAGAAGATTTTTGGAGGAAAGTGAAGAAGCGAGAGTTTGTTTGATAGCCTCCATACATTTCTCCTCTCTTGTTTTCTTGCTGCTTAAGTCAGAACAACATGCGTAAAGCCAGTGGTAATGTTATTGACTTGTCTTTTGGGAATCTCATCATCCGTTTCCTTTCCTCATTGCCTTCGGCACAAGTGGCTCTGCTTGCTGACTCTCTTATGCGTGTGCCTTCAGCGTGGTATTTTGCAGGACCCTTGTTTTACTTTTGTAACTCCTATTCTAGCTGAACGGTGTAATATTTTTCGAAAAAGGAAAACATTTTGATTACACATCATCCAAACGCATTCATTGTTTTCGTTCTTAATATCAGTTTCGCAACGTGAGGAATGTAGGTAGCATTTGTGACATTATAATATTCAATAATTTGTATACTTTTTATATAGAGTTTGTGGAATCTTCATCTAGCTTAATAAAATTATCATGTCTCCACAGTTTGTTCATACATATACCTATCGAGGCATTTAAGCTGAGCGTGTTGGCAACCATTTTTATAGAATAAATGCAGTCGCCAGAGCTGCAGATAAAAAATAAACGAGTTAGGCACCAGTTTTCTTAAAAGGGTCGTTCTACCTGGAACAAGAAACAAGGAAGGGTTAAGAAGGAAATTGTTTCATTTTTTGCTCCTGGTGCTGTTGCCTCAAATGCTTTATCCACTCTGCGCAATTGAAGGAAGTCAGTCGAATTGCTACATCCTGTTTGTCTACCTGGTTATGTAAAAAAAGAACAGGCTTTCTTCAATTTTTTTGCCCTGCTCCCAGTTCCTTTCCCAGGGTCCACCTAATTCACTCACTCAACTTGCCACCTTGCATTCAACAAATTAATTGCACAATCATGTAATGTCTCCCTTTACAAGTGCGTTTAAACTATAAACTATAAGGAATACGACACAGTCTACTTACAATGCAGTGCATAACAGTGAGATAAATTGTAAGTAGAAGTGAAAAATATATATGAATGTACATTATATTATACATTTAAGGCTGTTTATATGATGGGAGACAAAAAAATCAGTGGACACGTTAAAGAAATGGGCCAATTTAGCTGTTTCCTTTGTTCACATACTCTCACAAAGGGAGATTACTTATTATGACAATTTAAAAAAATGAAAACCAACGAAGTTGACAGACCAGCAGCAGTTTGATATTGAGAAGGTTGAAGCACTCTAGAATAGAATGTGGAGGGGAGGTAAGTACGTGAATGTTTGGTATGGGTGTTATTTCCTACAAATGTCTCACTTCATTTCGATTTTTAGGGTTCACTCACTGCAGCATCTTCCCTCCAGGGTTGAGATGCTATTCATGTCAGATTGGAGAAGTGTCATGTTTGGGCCATCAAAAGTAAAAGTTTTCGTGAGTCAGATACATTAGCATTGCCGATTTTTTATTTCCTCTGATAAGTCTAATTATGCCAGATTTTTGCACCATTTTTAACTTCGGACCAGAGCAGGAAGCAATTAAAAGTGGTAATAACAATATCATTAAATCATACCCTAAATGTTGCACACCATATAATCTAGTTATAAGAGTTAGTCAGAATACAAGAATATATTTAGTAGGGAGCAAGAGCCGGGGCACACAGAGATTAATTTAAATTGCTGCTTGAACGAGCACATGTTTCACTTGTAAAGCACGGTGACTGCAAATGAGCAAATCCGGTGATGGGAATGAAATATAGTAAGGCTCGTTCAAATGTCCAATGTGCCCATCAGCGTTAGCGGAGCACAAGCTACTCGGCTTGCTTAAACGTTCAACCTCAGCGATAGCCATTCTCATTAAGATTATGTGTTCAGATTACAGATTGTTATAAATAGTTGATGTTGAAGGTGTTTCGTCTTATCATGCGTTGCTACATGCTACTTTTATGAAATACATGTGCAACTTTTGAGTGTACAGATGACATATCGTCATGTTTCTTGAAATTGGCTTTTGCTTGCTTTTCCTTTTCATTGAAACTTAGTTTTTCTATTTTTCCTTGAAAATAAAATAAATCGTGGTAATATTTCTTAATGAGCACCTTTATCCCATATATCCCTCCTCCCGTGTCACTGATTAAACGCTGCACCTCTCAATTTAATAATTTTTTCTCTCTGCTGATAAGTTATTGCAGCTTTTCTCCTCCTTATAAGCACACAACTGACTTAGAATTTTTATACGTGAGAATTCTAGAAAAAAATAATAACAAGGCATATAAACGTGGTCGGGACGGAACTCGGAACTGAACAAGAGGGAAGAGTGTGAAGTAAAAGTAAACTTATGTTCGTTTTGCTACGTACATTAGTTTTAATGGCACCATTGCTGATACGCAAGCACAACAAACATCGTATCACATTTTTGAAGTATTGCACAGCTACACATCGCACCCCACGACGAGGATGATGATGATGATACGATAATAATAACAATATTATTTCTCCACATCACCACGACGGTACTACCTCCACCGCAACATCGGCACAAGCAGAACTTTGTTTCTAGCAAAAAAAACATGTATTTTCCCACACCACAAATGGAGAGCGTAGTCCCAGCATGGCAAGGAAAAAATCATGAACACTACAAACGACAACAAGACAACCCTTTACTAATGTCAAGTTTTTGGGATGTTAAACTTGTCAAAAAAGTTAACTCGTATAAAATATGACTCTAAAGAGTAATATTCTGAATTCTGTAGAAAAAAAACTCAATAGAGGATCGAGAAGGGCAAAAAAGTTTTTTCACTGGGAAAAGACGTTCTGACTCTGCGTACCCATCTATCTCTCTTCTACAACTTCCTTCCTTTTGCAACAGAGTGGCAATGTATTATAAATATGTAGCCAAAAATACTCGTTCTCCACCCTGAAACTTTTTAATGCTGAATAAAAAATCAAACAATATCGTTTTGTATCATTTCCCGTTCATGGCAATGGTTAGGTACAGTGCGTTACAAATGTATGTTTATGACTTCCTATGAGTACTATTTGTTTGACTGAAAAGTACGAAAAAAAAACTCCAGTGAAGAACTTGCATGCACACACGTCTCATGATTTATTTAGGAAACTATCCTCATGTAAACATAGTAATAACACGACACTACTGCGAAAAAAGACATGGATTGCCTTTATAACTACACTATTGAATGTACTTTAATTTGAATGGATGTTCAATGACTTTTTAGGATCTCATATACCCTCACAACACGCAACATAAAGTCTGGCTAACTAGCGTAATCGTCATCATCATCATCATCTCACTGTGGGTACTAGTGCCTTCAGTGCCTTCCCACAAGAGCAGAAGTTAGGTAAATCCAAAAAAGTAAAAAAATATGGGAAGCCAAGAACTTTTTTCAGATGGGGCTAAATTGGGCTTATTTTAGCAATGGAATTTTTTGCAACTGGCTTCGGTACTATCAACATCTAATTAGGTACAGTGCGTTACAAATGTATGTTTATGACTTCCTATGAGTACTATTTGTTTGACTGAAAAGTACGAAAAAAACCGACTCCAGTGAAGAACTTGCATGCACACACGTCTCATGATTTATTTAGGAAACTATCCTCATGTAAACATAGTAATAACACGACACTACTGCGAAAAAAGACATGGATTGCCTTTATAACTACACTATTGAATGTACTTTAATTTGAATGGATGTTCAATGACTTTTTAGGATCTCATATACCCTCACAACACGCAACATAAAGTCTGGCTAACTAGCGTAATCGTCATCATCATCATCATCTCACTGTGGGTACTAGTGCCTTCAGTGCCTTCCCACAAGAGCAGAAGTTAGGTAAATCCAAAAAAGTAAAAAAATATGGGAAGCCAAGAACTTTTTTCAGAAATGAATGGGATATGCTGTTATGTTAAAAATAAGAGTCGTCGTTCCGTAAAGAAAGTACGCTCCGTTTCCCCAAGTTTCAACATATTATGCACCTACACACATGTAAATGTATGTGTACAGATATAGAGATAGATTTTCATCTTTGCTCTAAGAATTTAACCTATTTCTTCCTTCCTGTGTGTCTGTACAGTTTGATTGAGCGGAAAGATAACTTGGCTTTGACTTCTTTCGACTTCAATCGAAAAAGATTATTGAAAGGGGAAAAGACAAGTCCTGACTTCTACACAACCATTAAAAGATTACCAGTCATTCACCATTGTCTGTACAACCTGCCTTCACCTGTCCACACACTGACAAGGCTTGCTCCAAACAGATGAGGAAAACTCTTTCATTGAAAAATTTGACATCAAAACTTCTTCACTGAAAGGTATAAACTTTTAAGGAATTTTTTTTTGAAATTTCTCAGAGTTCGGTCAATCCCTTTATCTCGTAGTACTTTTACGGTTTGACATTACTTCAACTTTGAACAATTGGTATTACATAAATTGAAGCAGAGACAAAAAAAATATTCAATTCATAATTCAAATTTTATGGAAGTGTGTAATGCAAATGTGCAACATTTAAATACACAACTAGAATTCATCATTGTGGCGAAATAGAGTCGCTTCGAAATATCGACTTACTGTAGTTTCTGCAACTGGATATCCAATCTGTGAGAGAGCTTCCATAGACCGTCAAAATTCAGAGACGACTCTGCCCTGCCGTTAATACTGTATCAGACTAAAAAAGCATCAGAAAATGACATTATATTTGATAGATGTAAAAAAGGAGCAAAGTTGAGGAGAAAAGCAGTTATAGTCTACATCTTGCAATAATATAACTACCACGATAGGACAACATGATGATCAAAAGCTCTGCATCCACCATAAGTTTAGATTGTTATGTCTGAAAATGTTGAATGCTTTCATCTTGAAACAAGAGTCCATCAAAAATGGCATTTCCTTTTTTTCATTTTTTTACTCGCTTGATCTTCTTACTTTCTGGCAGTTTGTGCACAGTTTTCCAAAATTCGTAGAAAATAAAGAAGGGAGAACTGCATGCATATGCGCAGAAAATTTAATACTGACGATGAACACAAAAAAAATTACTTGACTTTTGCCTGTCATTTTTTCTCACCCTGTCTTCGCTTTTTTTATGGTGCAAATAGCTCAATATTTTCCCATCTTTCACAAACATCCATTTTCATGCTTGCAACAGAGATGAATGTTTCGTTGAGACTTGTACTCGGTACAAAATATGAATATGTAGGAATCACAACAACATTGAAGCAACTCAATATTTAAAAATATATATACCTCCGGATGCATGAAATAGAACTTGGTTGCTGCATTTTCGGATTGTTTTCCAGTCGAAAAGAAAATGTGGTATCTGCTAAGCCTACATAAGGTTGCTTCTTTGGTGTTGTGCTTGCTTTTAGCAAAAGACTTGAGCTGACATGCAAGCAAGCATTCTTGAATGATTTGTCTATTTGTCTAGATTGGTTTACACACTCTTTCTCTCTCACTCAATGTAATGTACCTACGTATGTATGCACGCACAATAATAGTTCGTAATACGCGAATAACACGCCAAAAAAAACCGAAAACTCAATCTGAATTTCCTTTGGGAATTCTTCTTCTCGTTGAATTGCTCTCGCAGTTGCACAAAAAAAGACGGGCAAAAGAAGCTGACGGAGATCCGTTCTAAAATCGTGGCTTTCTTGAGGAATCATCTTTTTTATTATTAGAGCATGTGTAATACAAGTAAGGAGGCAAACAAAATACCAATCGTGTTGTTCAAATACATGGCAATTCTGCAATTTCATTTTCAAGTAAGATACATACAGAGAAGGGAAAAAATCTATCAAAGAAATGTGGAATATTTTCTGGAAAGAAGATGGCAACATCGGATTCAGTGGCAGCAAGCTGCCAGAAATAGATTCGAAGTGTTGCATCACAAGATTCAAAATCCGAATAAAAATCGTACAACTACACTTCGAACTTCTGACTATTGCATTGTTTCCGTGTTGAGCCGTCGGAAGCAAGGCATGCCGGATTCCATTTAAAGAGATAAATGCACACCTAATATTAACAAGGCGAAGAGAATGGATGGATGAGGGCGATAGGAAAGGAGGAAATGGGGAAACCTATTTTGATTTCTTTCTCAAAACGGTTCATTTGTACACTTTTTCTACAAAATATTTCCGTTTTTTTTTTCATTTTCAACGCTCCTTTTTCCATTGTAACAAGATCCTTCCTCGATCGCTACACTCTTCCTTGAGTATAATAATATGCGTTGTGCTTTTTTTGTGAAAATAGATTTGAAAAAGTACATGCAGCAAATTGCATAATGGATAAAGCGTTAGGAGCCGTATATCATCTGTGAACAGAGCAAACGTCATGCTCTTCATCAAACCAGGATGTATATTTATTTATTTGCTTTTTCCGGTTGCGCCAACAGCAGCCGTCGCGGCGGATGTGGGAAAAGTGGAAAAAATTGAATAAGGAATTGAGTAGGATCCAAGTTAATTCGCACCGATTGGCATTTTCACTTGTGACACTGCAAACGCGATACACATTATATGTTTTCCTCTTCTGAGCCAGAATTCGTTCAAGTGAATTGCATTCTTCCGCATTGTTTACGTGCTCGTTGGCAATAAAATGATGTGTGTATGCTGTTTTGTTTTCTTGCTGTTGTTGCATGACTTACTCGTTAGGTTGGCAGGAGCAGGAGGAAACGACCAGGCAAAAACAAGGGATAACGAGAGATGTCAAGTGAGCCATTTCAGATCTACATTTCATGGAACAATAAACCATGACAAAACGATGGAGAAGAGCAGGAAGACACTGCCATGCATTATTTTAGTGACTTCATTGGCACGTTTCTTTTGACTCTTGGAAAAAATGTAAAATGCTCCATTTACTACCTTTTCTCGCATTCATCTATGCATTCATATTAAGTGAAATCTTGTAAAGCGAGAACATAAGGATTGAGGAGGCTTTTTAAAAAAAATAACGCTGTATTATGCTCTGATGTAATCTCGGATATGGGAGATTTGGAAAGACCCGGATTTCATGTTGATTTAACATTGCGTAACTGTCAGGGTAATGGAGTGGTGCGTAAATCTTTAATTACGACAACGAGGCTTGAGAGGGAGGCGGTGGTTGCAAATTGTTGCGGTGCTGGTTCAAAAGAATCGAGGTACACAACACAATCCTTCCACATCCGATTATGTTTTCTTCGTGCGTTTAAATGTATGCACCTATAAGATTTTTTTACAATGTATGCAGTCTGTTTTCAGCTATTCTGAACTAAATAATAGAAATGGTTTTCAATTCGGTGGGTACATTGCCTCACATTTTTTTTATCCTGTCAAAGACAAGAAGAAAGATCTTCAGTGGGAGAAAACCGGTGATAAATCTTGCATTGCAGGGTTGTGCTTGTGCAAAATTGAAATCGAGTCTCTGATATTTGTTTCTCACGCATTAAAGCGTCACACATGTGTGTGTGGCCACTCACGGAGGAGGGAAACAAGTTGCAGATTTAGAATTAAACACATCACATATGCCAAAGGAACAAAGAAGAAGATAAAGAGCGAGAGATGTGTCGTGTCCGATGATATATAGGAAGGAGAATCGATTCCAAAGTGGGACTGTGTGGCGCTTTTCGCTGAACCTGGTGTGGGTCCGGTGTCTGTTTTCTTTCTCCGAAAAACCCTTATTGCTAATTCATTAATTATTTATTTTCCCTCCTTTTTAGAATTCTTTGTGATTGTGGCTGGGCAGAAATAGAAAATGTGGTGCACACATTGTTTCTCTCTCTTTTTGCACAGTGTTCCTGTGACCATGAAATATTCGGCGAGCTTCACATTTTCTTTATTGTATTTCACCAACCATTTTTGCATCCCAGCAATTAAAAATTAACACAAGACTGCAGGGAAAATGCTATCAAAGTTCTGACTTCTCTGTTACGGACACTGGATTCTTCTGAAGATAAAGAGCGAGAGATGTGTCGTGTCCGATGATATATAGGAAGGAGAGTGGGAACACAGCTGAGGCTGGGATTTCTCTGAACGAGACTGGTTTAAATTCATCTGTTGTTGCTGATTTACTCGATTCCAAAGTGGGACTGTGTGGCGCTTTTCGCTGAACCTGGTGTGGGTCCGGTGTCTGTTTTCTTTCTCCGAAAAACCCTTATTGCTAATTCATTAATTATTTATTTTCCCTCCTTTAAACCATTTTTGCATCCCAGCAATTAAAAATTAACACAAGACTGCAGGGAAGATGCTATCAAAGTTCTGACTTCTCTGTTATGGACACTGGATTCTTCTATTCAAGACGTATCATATGACCGCGACTAATAATTAATATGCACGCGTAATTGAATTTGCAAGAAATATACACACAGAGATTTGGAAAAGGCCGAGGGACACGCCCCTGCTATGTGCTGCTTGATAGGAACAGCACATGTTGTGCTCACTACACCATGCCTTTAGCTCTGCGATGTCACGTTTCTTCTCCATCCAAAGTATAAAGTGTAGAAGCCTTTGCTCGCACAATAAGCGATGATGAAGGCACACCACCTCCAGTACAACCTGCAGACGTGTATGGTTATGGTTATGCTGCGTCGCGTCGTCGTGTGTTACCTTCAGAAGAGGCAAAGCAGTAGCATGCAGACCTAATATATATTATTATGAGATGTTTATTTCCCGAGGGAACAATTTAAAAATCATGACGAAATCTTGCTTTCCAGGCACAGTTTACCTTTCCCTTTATAAACTTCATAGGTGAACAACATCAAAGCTGGAGCAAGTCAACCCCAACCTAGAGTACTCAAGTGATGCATACCACTACCACAGCGTACCAAATTGCTCCTCTCTTAAAACAACAATATTGTTGTAAGCCACGAACGAAGTCACTTTTTTATAGGATTTTTAATCATATTATTTTTTCAACTTACCTTCTTACCTAATTTTCCCTTTCTTCTGAACACTAAAAACATATTGTGCAATCAAGGATAAATATTGGCTTCAGGCTATGTTGTTACTGGAACCACTTCCCAAGCGAAGTCAACTAGACATCTTGCGTACACCACCATACCATATCCTCTTCTGACTGGAGAAAACGAACAAAAATTGAGCTAGGTTCATATTTATAAACACACCTAACGTAGATACTCTTAACAAGTCTTACACAATGCGACAAGGCTAGATCAGCTACCTAAATTATATACAGGCATGACCTGACCACGTCAAGAAATGGTTTTAGGGAAGCCGTGAAAATTACCGTGGTTTATGTTTACACGTTTTGACAAGTTTAAAAATGT
>JAHZNF010001912.1:0-13737 GCA_027744215.1 Troglopedetes dispersus
TGTTCCCACATTGAGGAGGCAGGCTCGCTGCACAATGTCCACTACTACCAGGCCTGACTCGTTCCCATACGATAACCTATACCATAATTTTTCCCCAATATTTTTTATTATGAACACAAAAGAAAAGGCAAGAAAAATAAAGTTGACACATGCAAGCTTTTACCAATAATACTCATCATCATCATCAATGTGGTCATAATAATAGACTCTTTTTGGCTTGAGCAAATATTGTTTCTTATCATAGTAAGCAAACAATGGCAAAGCTTCTGGAGAAAAAAAAAGTGAAAGCGAGAGAGAGATAAGCAGTAAAAAATAATAATTCTTTGCTCACAGTCCATAAGAGGAATTAATGGCGACAGCAGTGATGCCACCGGGCGGCTCGCCATTCACCCACGGCGTGAGGCAAACAATCTCAGCTTGGTAACCGGGAGGCTTCTTCTGTGGTCCCGTTTTCACCCGGATCGGGACAAAGTAGTCCGTACCGGATGATTTGTTCGTGTCCCCTGTCTTGGCGAAGTCGAAGCCACCTCCGCCCATGTACAAATCTGAGACATCTTCCACTTCCCAGATAATCGGAATTTCCAACACACCTGTTTCGGAGACCGTCTCCTGGCGCCGGAACTTGAAGACGAGGACTTGGCAAGATGCTCCCGCGACCGCGAGTAATCTCGACTCGGGACAGAGTCCCAGGTACTGCACGGCGAATGGGTCGTCGTCGGAACTGGAGGATTCCGTGGACCGCCGGTTTTTGGGTCTGTCGAATGGCTTCGAAGTTTTCAGTTTGTACAGGACTTGCAGGCTGGTTGAAGAAGCGTCCCAGAACTTTACGCTACCGTCAGCGTGACTGAAAAAAAAGAAAGATGGAAATTGTGCTCATAAAATATTCTCCTTCCTGTTGTCCCTTACTTGCTTTTCACGAGAAAACTCTATCAAGTGCACAAGACACTCAATTTTTTTGTGTGTGGTCATAAAATATTCAGTAAACATGTGGGAGTATGTGTGTGCACCAATATTGATTTTTGTGTTGGAGGATGAAAGTGACCATCAATATTTGTATTTATGGAGCATAAAAAAGTTGTACTTCTACAAAAAATATATGCAACCAAACAAATCATGTTTTATTGCTTCCAAATTCCCATCATCAAAAATTCTAAACTGTGCCCATCATCTATTTTTCTTTCAATTTTTGGGACCATTATTCCTTCGAAAACATATAATGTTGTGTTTACTCTAGCTTATCAATCCAAACATACTGCCCTCCGATCATATCCGTCACGTCTCATATTCATCATTACTCATCCTTGCGAAGGAATCCTACATGAGAGCACACTCACGCGAGCAAGGGCAACAAGAATCTTCTCTCGAGAAGAGACCTCTTGAATAATGCATCAGATAACAATAATAACATTGCTCTCTCCACTACAACTCCAACAGAGAATAAAAAATTGACAGTTCCGAGTAAGTAAAAAGTGGCACAACATGGGACACAGCTTTAAGTTGTGTCTGCACCAGTGGTTCTCGTAAAAAATGTTTTTTGAGCACACACACAGCAGCTCCTTCTATTATGCATAACACAACAAAACTGGCCAATTTACAATGTTGATGTAGGGAACAAAAAACGAGAGAGGAAAACTCTTGAACTGGAACAGAATCCACAATTTCCATATTCGCATCAGAATCAAATATATAAAACTTCCTCTCCTGGGTCCTTCAGACAAGCCCACAATTTTCACCGAACAATGAGCACACCCACATCTTTTTTCTAAAAAGACATAATACATGAACGGTCCCAACAAGTTTCACAGATGGAAAAGTTTTTTTTTTCGAAATATATATTCCTGTGTCAATAAATATCTAACAAGTTTGGGAAAATGTTCTTCCTCCTGTGCACTGCTTCCATCTGACTCCAACTTTTTTTTTTCATGGAAATGTGTGGAAGATGAAAAAAAGGATGAGCGAAAGATGAAATATATAAAAAAAAAACTCCGGAATAATGTGCTGACCTGAGTCCCATTGACTTTCACAAACAGGAACAAAGTCGAGGACATTATGCTCCATCTCGAGCACGGTAGTGGTCTTCCCGTGAATCACAGTCAGGGATGGAGTCTTCCCAGCCCGGTCCGCAGTCAGTCCCCCCGAAAATATCACAAAATTTTCCCTACAAGAAAAAAAAACAAATAGACACACTCACTCACATATCATCATAGTTATCATCATCATCAACATCATCACCTCCATCACGCAAAGTGAAGGAAGAAAAAAAAATATCCCATTTTGCAAGACATACAAATACAATGTGTCCACTATATTATAAGGATAATAATAATGCACCATATTTCAGAAAAACTACAGAGCACTACCACATACACACTACTACTGCAGTAGAATGTACATAGTAGAGACGGAGGAGTGACTATGCGATATTCCGTTTTCTTTTTCCTTTCCAACAATCAATTCATTCAACCATGCACGTTGTTGGGTTTTTAGTAGTCTAGTGAAGCAAGAGCTCCATACACACAAAATACTCTGTTTCTTTCTTTCTTTCGCTACTCCCACTGCATTTTTTTCCACACACATTATCCCTTTTTTTCTTCTTTCTGTATAGATGATGAAAAAACGAGACTAACAACGTGTGTGGTCGTTGGTGTCTGTAAAAAATCTCGCTGCAGCAGCAGCAGTAGTAGTAGTGGTAACGCAGTGCATTGTAAAGTAGCCTTTATATATATTTGCTCCAGAAAAAAAAGAATTCTTTTTTTTCTGGAGCAAAATAAAAGTAAGTTTTTTTTAGAGAGAGAGAGAGAGAAAGTACTCGTTTCTTGGCTCGAAGCCAATGATACTACTACTATCCCCACACTTTGCTTATATATGTATATGTGCAATGTTTGGGTGAGCAAAAAAGTAGTGAGTATCTGAGTGCCTTTTTTTTCGATACTCGCGCGCGCAAAAAAATTCCCTGTTCCTGTTTCACTTTTTTTAGCGGAAGAACGTGGATACAATTCATGAAAAACTATTTCTTCCTTTTTTCCCTACCTTTTCGTTCCTTACATTCCTTTCTAACTAAAAAAAGTTTTTTTTATTCTTTATAAACAAAAAAAGAGTGACTTTGACTTTGTTTTTGGTAGTCCTTTTTCTACATTCCTCTCATTCTTGAGCACCACCACGAGCACCAAAAACCAAAAACATTTTTTTGCTCCAAACTTGTACACACATATACATACAACACATCAGCAGCGATTTTTTTTCGGTGGCTATGCTGAGTGAGCCAGAAAAAAAAGACCTGCATTGAAGAAAAGTATAGCTGCTCCTCAACAGCACACGACATAACGACATGGAATGGGCCATATATATAAAAAAATAGGGAGTGAAAGCAGAGACTGACAAAGTATTACAATAACTATCGATCTTTCCTTGTGATAAGAGTGTGAAAAAAGAACACAGTCAAATTTTTTTTTGGAAGGGACACCTCTCTTTTCTTTCTTGTAGCTCCTGCTGCTACTCCTGCCCATTTTCCTACCCGTTATTTAAAAGTTGTGTGTAGGATATATAAAAGATTTTCTTCAAGAAGTACAATTTATTATGGTATAATAATATTTCGGAGGAAAAAAAAAACTTTCTTCCGCTTTATTTTTTGCACACATCCCCAATATTATGTACTACATGGAAGGTCATATAATAAAGTACAATTTACAATTTCTTTTCCTCCCTTTTTTCACTCTGAGAGAAGAAGGCGAGTTACCTAACATAGTTCTATGTTGCGGAAGAATGTTTTTTTGCTGCTGCATTTTTTGGGTAGATATTTGTGCGTTTTTTTTGTTTCGTACTTTTTCTAGTTTTCGCAGCTGAGTAGTAGTAGTAGTAGTAGAAAGTAAAAAGTGGAATGGAGGAGGTTAAAACTTGTTTTGAAAAAAAAAATTGTTTCATACCAAAAAAAGTTAGTTTTTTCGTTGATGGTTGCTCCTTCTTGTGCGAAAAAAAATTTATTTTGAATGGAAAAGCTAATAATAATATTTTTTGCATACAAAAGGATGAAAGAATAATATATGTGCAATATAACGAGCCATTGGAAAAAAAAGTTTGTGTGTTTTTTTGTTATTATTGTTTGCTGTTTTGCATCGCTAATTCTGAAAAGGAGAAAACTCTTCAAAATGAATAACACGCATGCATAACTCGATAAGCACTCACCCGGTTCTCGATGATTTCCACTCCACTTTCTGGATGGATTTGCATGGTTCTAGTTTCCCGTCTTTCGTGGTTCGAGCTGAAATTCACAAAAAAATACTCATTTACAAAACCAAATATTTATCGACTTATCCTCTGAAGATAAGGGATTGCACTTAAATTGTCTGGGGATCTTAAATTTAGCCAGGATAACTACAAAAAACATGACTCTTCAAGATTTATTGAAACACTTTTTTATCACTATTACTATTGCACACTAAATCTTTTTGTCTCTTGATAAGGAAGACACGTAAAATCCCCCATCTTTTTCCCTTTTTTTTACCCTGATTTCCATTTAAAAGTGGTCATAAAAAGGAATTCAATTTATCGGCAAATTTTCATCCCAACAACTTCATCCAATAAAAAAAATTTACGAAACAGACAGACTAAACTCCACATTTTATATGTGCATTAGTGTGTGCATAGTAGCCACCACCATTTTGCAAAAACTGCACACTGCATCCGCCACAACAACCATAACCAAAAGCAAGCTAAACAAACAACAAAAAAAAGAGGCGAAAGCAACAACAACAAACTCTTTGGCATAATCTACCTAAAAAAAGAAGTCCCCAGAGAGCCTTGCTACTTTCCTGCTCTTTTTTTTCAGGAGAAACCTCTTTAAAATCACAACAATATTTTTTTCACCAAACGCAAACTATAAAGCAACATCCATTTTTGTGTTGCTCAAAAAAGAAAGGCGCCATGTGCTGTGATCAGCAGCTAAAACTTTGCTTTTCCTCTCTTCTCCTTTTCAACATGCTTCACTCTTTCTTTTTTTTCTTTTTTTTTGTGGTGGTACAAAAAAAGGAAGGGAAACAAAAACATTTCAATTCACTCATCTCAAAAACGAACACAACAAAATAAAACGGAGCTGAGAGGATGATGATGAAGAAGAAGAACAAAAAAATGGCTATTCAAACAACGACACACACCACACACACACAAAACTTTTTCTGCTCCATAATACCAGTTTTGGAGGAGCTTGTTGTTGTTGCTGATGTTGTTGTGCTTATCCCAGTTTTTGGAGAAGGCTCCTCCAAAAATTTGTTTGTTATTACAGTTTTAAGTTTTATAGAGAAAAAAAATATTTTGTTATGTGTGTGAGAGAGAGAAAACCTTTGAATACTCAAAACAGCTCACAGCTCTTCGGTTATCCACGAAGACCAAAAAGAAGAAAAGAGGAAGGAAGGAGGGGGTCGTGTATACACACAACACAAAGGTTCTCCACACACAGGTTCTCCTCTTCTATGCACATTTCAATCCACTTGAGAGACGAAGAGCTGGAGAAGAGATAGCTGAAGAAGGATATTGTTCTTCTACTCAAACAAAAAACTTTGTTCCTAAAGTTTACTCTCAAAACTTGTGTCCATATTATATCCGCAAGAAGAAAAAAACCTCATCATCATCATGTTCGCAGGCTTGACCTCGCTTTCCTTTTACTTATTTTCACTTCCCAAATGGCGCGCAAATATAATATATATATAACTACATACAAAACTTTAATAAGATCCTTGGAATCATAAAGTGGGGTTTGAAAACACAACCGCACACACAAAAAATATATGGATGGAGCGAGCATCATAATAATAAATACAAAAGAGATTTTGTTCGAGTCTCTTTTTTCTCTCTTGGAATTTTATGACCACATCAGACCTTCCTCGATTCCTCCTTTCTATGTCTTCTGCGGGGAAACAGGACCCGGAGGAACTGAGTTCGTCAACCGCCCACCTTCCAACCACTAAAAACCAACCACATGCACACACGTTTTATGGAGCTCACAACACTAGAAAAGCAAAACATTTTCTTCAGAAGCGTTCATCTCATCCATCACACACAAATACTGGAGACGTTAGTATCATGTGTACAATCATCACATCACAGAAGGCAGTAACCACATAACCATTATAAAAAATAGTTATAGCGTGTGTATGCAATTTTGTACACACACACACCTAAAACCAGAGCCATTGTCGTTAACGCTGATGGTGATGGCTATCGACATTGTGGTCGAGTAATAATAGTCCAGTCAGACTCCGAGCAATGAACACATCCACACACAATAGTCAAGTGCTAAAAAAACTAAATGCTCCACACACAAAAAAAGAACAAGTTCAAAATAAAACCACAGTGCTCCTATAATTTTTTACTAGAACAAAAAAATTTTTTTTTCTTGCTCATTCTCTTTCCAGTCTGTCTGCTATGATAAGACTTGTGTGGACACAGCAAAAAAATATATATAATGCTGCTGGTTTGCTCTAGTGAAATACTAAACGAACCATATGGGCAACAAAAGCATTTACCGTCATCCTCCACTGATGATCACCATCTATTTTGTGGCTCATTTTTGTAGTTGGTGTGAGCTTGTTATTTTCTTTCTCTCTTCATCAACGATCATTACTTATTTATTGTGGTCGCCACCACAAAACAAGACTGTTCCACCAATGAGCACGCGGGTAAGGAAAAAATATAAAACCCCGCATGTAGTTGTGTGCTGAGTACTTGTCCTCCATCTTTTTTATGGAGCTATGGTTCGATAGTTTTTTTTCGGAGACACAAAAGGACACAAATTTTTATTCCTTTTGTCGTAAATAAGAGTTTTTTATTTACCTTATTTCTTGTGTAATTGTGTTTATCGGCAATGCTTTGTTTTGAGACGACCTTCCTTTTCTTTATTTTTATTTCTTCATTGATCCAAAAAAGGAATTGGTTTCCTTTTTGAGGAAACATTTATGGGGGAAATTAAAAATAAATTTACTTGTCTGTCGTATATTTTTCTTGGCAAAAAAAGGAGATAAATGTGCACCATTTTATTTCCAGATTACCGTAAAAGAAAATTTCCGCTCCACTTTGTAAAAATGAACCATTNAAAAAAAGGAGATAAATGTGTACCATTTTATTTCCAGATTACCGTAAAAGAAAATTTCCGCTCCACTTTGTAAAAATGAACCATTTACAGTCAAAATGGCCCATTTCAATAATCATATAATCTAGCTGGATATTGGCTGTATAGCTGAGATGAGCTCAAGAAATGGCCACGTTTCCAGAACCAGCTGATGTTTTCTTTATTTTCCGGCGATAAAAAAAATTTACATCCTTTAGCCAACCAACTGTGTGTACGTAGTTTTTACGAGCGGAGAAAAGAGAGAAACTCTTTTTCTTTCTATTGCATTAATTCAGGGACACAGATCATAAACAAAAGAGGAAAGGGTCATCATAATCATCATAAAGCTGGTGGAAGTGTTATTTACGGTATATATTTTTTTACAGTTTATATTTCTTTGTATATGTTTTTGTCTTGATAAACACTTACCATGTGGAAACGTATGACCCACAGGCTTGAGGGGTACCCTCGTGTTCCAAGTGGTGAGAGATCCATCAGAGTGGCTACACATGAACTGCTTCCCATCCGAGTGCCACGAGATGGATCGTAGTGGTTCAGAAGCCTGGAAACGAGTCTCCGCGGCTCTCATTCGCAAGTCCCACAGGACTAATTGACCAGAATCGAAACCTATCAGGAGCTGTTGTGAACCACAAAAAAATGAGAAATAATATATTATTATACAAATTTTTTTTCTATGATGCATGAAAAGGTTACACACTTCTAAAGTGTATCCATTAATATCATGGAAGTGATGATGGAGAAAAAAAAATTCTTTTTTCCTTCTCTTAAAATACCATCCATCTCGAATATACGTCTACGCTTTTATGGAGGCGTGTGCGTGTAATTTTTTAACCTCTACAGGATCCACTCTTTCTCTCTCTCGTATCTAAAGCGCTTTTGATGTTTCCCTAATGAATGTAAAGGAATATATATATAGGCGAGCCAGCGAGAAAAAAAAGACTTTGCGTCTGAAAAACATTCTGAGTGCAGTAATGTGAGACAACCCGCTGATGCTGGTGGTGCTCTACCACTGTTGCTCATATTCATTCAAGGTTGCATCTCCACTAATGGACACAAATTGACGGAGAGAGCTTGAAAAAAAATGGTCCGAGTTCACCATGATAATCAAGCATTCCTCTACCACACCGCACCACTAACTGCAGCTCACAATGGTGAAATACTCTTATCTTGATCTGTTTCATTCAATCAAAAAAAATTGGAGAGAGAGAGAAAGGGAATATAAAGAGATACATGTTTCAAGTGCACTTCCACACACTTCATTTCAGATCAGATAAGCATGTATATGGCTTTCCATCGAAGGAAAGAAGAGGGAGAAATATAGTATACGCAAATGTTGATTAATCCCATCACTTTTAATAGGTTTTCATTTCTTGATGACGAGAATTTTCACCAGAACCGCAGAAAGAAGAGGGAGAAATATAGTATACGCAAATGTTGATTAATCCCATCACTTTTAATAGGTTTTCATTTCTTGATGACGAGAATTTTCACCAGAACCACACACTCACACACAGATAAAGGATAGGAGAGCACCAGAGAGAGAGAGGGAGTGGAGCTCCATGTTTACCACTTTTCAGTCGAAAGGAGAAAGTCAGGGTTGTGCTGTGCGCCAAATGTATTTTTCCTTCATTTCCGTTCCATTTTCAACTGTGGTTCGCCCCAACTTCGTTTCACTTTTTTTGGGAGGAAAAGCAAAAACTTTTTTGAAGCAGAATCAGACTCAATCATCGTTTTATTGTGAGAGATGTGTGAAGACACAGAAAAAAAGTAATGCTATTTTTCTATGCGTCTCCACTCAATGATTCTCTCTGGAGGAGAAAGTGGATGATGGATCTATCTCCTTTCACGTCCATCAAGAGTGGTGCACAGACCAGTCTCCGTTTTTTTGTGTCTACCTTTTTTGTATTTCCCTACTTAAATAGGAGCCGCATCGAGCACAATATTACTTTTTCTTTTGTGTCCTTTTATATATATGTATATATTTCGTTATTTTCATGAGAGGGAGAGAGAGGAAATATAAAGGAACGTGACAAATCTGACGGGGTATGTATTATTATTTCTCCAGCGAAATTAACTCACCTTTCTCATGTCTTCATTGGAGATGATAGGGTGGCGCAATGTGACGCAATGCACAACAAGTTACTATGTTTTTTATATGGGAGACCATCAACAAGTTAAAAAAGGAACTTCCTCCTGTATTTATTTTGTGGCCCATATAAACCTAAGTAATTCCGGCAACATAGTCAGCTTTTCTTGAGATCATTTATATTCCAGGATAACCCTGGTTGACGACATATTAAAAGGAGTCAACTGAAGCGAATGGTTATCTTTATGCGCTTCATCTGCACGTGATAATGGTGAGGAAACTTAAAAGTCATGTAAAAAATTCCTTCATCTGCAAAGTTTTAGCTTTTTTGAACAGTTGAGCAGAATAAAAATTACCATAATACTAAATCTAACAATTATGAACACACTTTTTTTTGGAAATGAAAAGATTTTATACAATAAATTTCATTGGGCAGGCAACTTGATTTTCTTACCTTATTCGGATCGGTGGGACTGTCTCCGAGGAAGATCACGGAGCCGGGGTGTGTCTTGCGGGATCTGTGAACATACACACACAAAAGGAAAAAGCATATGCTTGCCTACACACCATCGTTTAATAACACCGCATTTAGTTTGCACAAAAGAGAAGAAAAAAATTTCCAGGGAATGCACTGGATGATACATGTTCAGTGATTTGACACTGCCACTAACAACCCATCCACAACACTCATCCGTCAACGTTTCATTTTAACCTTAAGGTAATGCATTATTCACGAGACACGGGATTTGCATGAGAAGAAGAACCACCAGGATAAAAAAATGAGATACATACATCCATAATATTACTTACCATACCTCACCCAATCTTTATCCAAACCTAGCCAAAACAAAGTGAAACTAGNTTTAACCTTAAGGTAATGCATTATTCACGAGACACGGGATTTGCATGAGAAGAAGAACCACCAGGATAAAAAAATGAGATACATACATCCATAATATTACCATACCTCACCCAATCTTATCCATCCAAACCTAGCAAAAAAAAGTGAAACTAGACCTCCATGCTTTTTTACAACTTGTCACCATCATTTTTTGCGAATGCTCCATAATGAACATTATGGAGAACTACGTGCAATTTTTTTTTCTGCGCTATACCTGGAAAACATCGATCTATTTTGAACGGAAAAAATATATTTAAAAACATTATGGACCACTCTTTTCATCCTTCCATTTTTTCCCCTCTTTCGATCCACTGACTGCATAAATTAAATTACTGGCGAAAATATGTTGCAGGGAGTTCGCCGAAAGCTGACAAGTTGTCACTACCACACTTGCAAAATACGTAGACAGACGAAAAACAGTTTTGAAAAACACAGAAAAAAATCCTTTATAGCTAAAGCTGCGTGCGAAACTAATCATATTTTCTCTTCCTCCTTGTTTACTTTCATTTTTTGCGCACATGTACGAAGTACTAAAAAATAACACATCTAAAGCTTAGTAAATAAAGAACTGTTTTTTTTGTTCAGTTTTTTTAGTGAGCGAATGCGTCTCTCTTTTTTTCAGACGAAAATAAATCCTCTCATTTTTACTGCCTTCGGAGGAGAGAGCAGAGTCGGAGGAAAATGCTCTCGTTTTACTTCTTTTGATTAAAGTTTTAAGTAATAAGTAGAGACAACACAAGTGAGTTCTTGAGTGTCTCTATTTTTCGCCTTTTCACGAAAATACAAAGTGTATGCGCACAGTCATACACGCTTACCTATACATGACTTACTGATATTGTATATGACATAGAATATATGTATATATACACACAAGTTGTTTTCTTCAAAATTATGGAGCAAAATGACTACCAGGAAATAGGCAAAAAGAAGGAGACAGAAGTGGAAAGAGTTTGGAGAGAAAGTAAAAAGAAGAAGTGTCTCAAATTGCGCAAATAAAAAACTTTTTATGTCATTTTATCATATTTGTTTCATGATGAAACAGAAAAAGGATTGATGTGTTAGCACAAAGTAGTACACCTTGTATATTTTTCCATCTTTGCATCAACCCCCTCAGCTCCATTTCTTTTGCAGAAGATGAAATCATACAACAAGGTTTCCTTTGAAAAAAATACAAAATGATAAGCAAAGCTGGAGAAAAAATAGGTAAGAAGGCACGACAAGAGATTACATATATATTTTTTGGAGCGACATATTACAACAGGATACAAAAAAATACTAAACATACTTGTTTCCTGTATGATTACCCGATATCCGGAGACAAACGTAACATGATAGAAAGGAGAAGAAAGGAGGAGGGTTAGAAAAAAACGATGAAATGTGACCGGGAATATCAGCCTTGTCTGGTGTGGCTTTGCTCCAGAGCTTCTTCCCGTGGAAAAAATATAAATCCTCTTACAAGTCAATAAATCTCTCGCTCTGGTATACACATCCACACAGAAGAACCTTATTATACCAGAGGTTGTTACAAGGCCGCCGCCTCGTAAGCAAAAAAAAGGATTAAAATTTGTGTGTGCAAAAAACATACGTTCTTTTTTTGCCAATGCAAAAAAATGAAGTTGTGTGTGTGTATTCTTTCAGTGATGAACTGGTGGATGCACTCGCCAATAAAGTGTCTTCATATTTAACATTCTTTTCTCCAGAGGCAAAAGTTGAAGTGGAGCCAAAAAATATATAGAGGAGAGTTTATCAACTCCTCCAATTATTTATAATATGGATAGGTTCCGAAGAGAAGAAGCATCCATAATAATAAAAGATGGGATAGTCCACTTCATGAAACTGTAATTTCTCCAGCATTTTTCCTCCACAAATTTTTTATTATACTTTTCCATAGATTAATGGATTGTCGATTTAAAACACTCCGGGCATTCATCAATTTGCATGGAGATGCTCCAGGCACTCGTGTGCTGCCGAGCCACTATTTTTTGTTAGCCGTATATTTTCATTCTCTTTGAAAGAAAAGCCACAGTTGATTTTTGCTTGGAGGGAAAAACAGGCGCGCTAAAAAATGGGGGATTGTATGTGCTGAAAAAAAACGTGTTTGTCTCCAAAAAAGAAGAACCACAAAAGAAAAAATATATATTCAGTTGGATACAATCAACTACCCACATGTTGGTAATATATATTAGCTAAAAAAATATATATATAAATATTAGCACAAAGTCTCTGTTTACTTTTTTCCAGGATTTTTTTACTTTATAAACCAAAGTATATTATATATTTATTGTGCGCAAAAAATGTGTGTTCATACATATTATAGATTAATGGATTGTCGATTTAAAACACTCCGGGCATTCATCAATTTGCATGGAGATGCTCCAGGCACTCGTGTGCTGCTGAGCCACTATTTTTTTGTTCGCCGTATATTTTCATTCTCTTTGAAAGAAAAACCACAGTTGATTTTTGCTTGGAGGGAAAAAGGCGCGCTAAAAAATGGGGGATTGTATGTGCTGAAAAAAAACGTGTTTGTCTCCAAAAAAGAAGAACCGCAAAAGAAAAAATATATATTAAGTTGGATACAATCAACTACCCACATGTTGGTAATATATATTAGCTAAAAATATATATATATAAATATTAGCACAAAGTCTCTGTTTACTTTTTTCCAGGATTTTTTTTACTTTATAAACCAAAGTATATTATATATTTATTGTGCGCAAAAAATGTGTGTTCATACATATTATGTATCTCTTTTTTTATTCTGTGATGGAAAGAATCAGGATTCCTCTTTCTATTTTCGGGGAAAACCACCATCTGAAATAATAATGCATGATATTAAGGCGTACCTGCGCGAGAAGTAAGTGAATACGTGGAGAATATCTGCACGACTTTCACAATATTTTTTATAATCCTTTTTTGTTGAAATAACGAAGCTACGCCTGGACTTTTGCATTCTATATTTTTTAGGGTAATCCTAACGAAAAAACTACACATCCATAGTTGTGTAGATGCCGCTACTGTGATGATGCTTCTGATCCAAAAAAAATTCCCCAGGTTTTAGTTTCGTTCAGAATATCCAAGCGAGTTTTTCTTCTTTTTTTAAAGGACGGGCAACAATAATAACATGACTACATCCTTGTAGAAAAAACTCTCTTTTTATGGAGTTCCTTCTGTCCAACAAAAAAGTCGAGGTCTGAAGCTGAACAAAAGGAAAGAAGGGAGCCCTCAAAAACGTACGATGCTGACTGAACAAGTTATTCATTGCACGTCCAACCAATGATGTTACACACATCGTCCTCCATTTCAATGCAGCCCATTATTACACTACCAAATTCCATGGTGGCCATAGAAGAAGAAGAAAAAAAAGGAACTTCTTTTTTGTGTCTATATTTTCTGTTAACAAAAAATATATATTCTGGCTCCTTTCCGCGCACACATATTCTCCTCTCTCCTCTTCTCTTCTGGTAATCTCATGTGCCTTGCCTGACTTCCACACACAGAGGATTAGAAAGGAGTGAAAGCTAAAGTGAAGTAGACTACTCCATAAATATATATAAGGTAGTTTTTTGTGGAGCATTCTGAAGCAAAAGCATGGTGTACACAAACATGATTACAAAAATTTTTATTTTTTTG
>JAHZNF010001913.1:0-14662 GCA_027744215.1 Troglopedetes dispersus
AAAAAGACTCTATCAGATGAAACACGACAAGAAGGATTCTTTTTACCAAAGGATAGAAAAGTGCAATGGAAAGATAGGGTCGTGCTGTCTGAGGGTGGTTTTCGTGGGTGGATGTGTGGATTTTCAACAGTCAAATGAAGATTAATGATGATCCTTCACCCAAACCAGCCCAATATTTTTTTTCTTATCATTACAAAAAATAAATGTAACACATATAATATTCCACCGTGCCATAAGGTGTACATATTCCTGCACTTCTTTTACAATGAAGCGCAAGAATTTCTATATCAACTTGCGTAATGCACTCTTTCCTCCATTTTCCCCCCTTTTTCCCCCAAAAAAATATTTCCTCATATTGTTTAATGACTGTCTCAAGTCAGTTGTCCTATCGCATTAATGATGATGATTATACTCCTTGTTTCGTTGATAATCTTTCCTTTTAAAATAGAGATATCATATCATGAGATGATCCAAGTTTGCACACACGCAACATGTCTTCCTCCATCCCCGTCGAGATATCCCACCAAGATTATTAGTGGAAGGTGTGGGGGAGGAAGGAGGAGGAGTGCGAGGAATGCAATTTTTCCTCTCACTCGTCCCGACTAGTATAAACATATATATTTTTCTGGCTATCTCTTGTGAAATAAAATTGAACAACATGATAATATTGTATAGCTTGACCACCAAGAACCAACCGCGCCGTCACCTTATCTTCTTTATGATTATGGGATGCATACATATATATTTTTCGAAACATAATATTTATAAGAATACAAGTGAATGCAATGAAAATGTATTTACTAGGATGCAATTTTCGAGGGAAAAAAATACAAGGATCGAGAGGAAAGTGCAGTATGCTCATAATAATTGTCCAGATCGCAAACATATTTACTAGGATGCAATTTTCGAGGGAAAAAAATACAAGGATCGAGAGGAAAGTGCAGTATGCTCATAATAATTGTCCAGATCGCACCGAAGGTGGCCCAAACTCTGCCACTTTTTTTTTCTTGCATTGTCATTATTATTATTGTTGCCCGACCACATCCGTTGTCCGGTGCAGCGGGGAATAAATGCTCATCCCTCCAGAAAAAATATGTTTCCCCCTTCCCCATTTATTTGGAATTAGGGATCCCATATGAATAAAATTACCTTGGTTGTGTAGCAACAATAATATAAATCCATATTACACTGCCGAAAAAAAATAGGAACACAACCAGGAAATTTTTTTTGCCTGTGTCAGTGTATTCCTTGGTGAGAAAAAGTATGTGTGTGAAGGTGAAGGTGGAAGTGGACGGGAGGAATATTGCGTTCAGCTTCAACTTAATGAACTCATAAAACTGTCACATTTATTTAGCAGTGTAAATTGTGGTTTGTTGTGGTCCCGGCTTTTTACCAGAAGAAGAAACAAATAGGTTTTTGCGCGGAGGTGAACCACGAAACAAAAACATACAAACTGGCAATGTAATCTATTGTTGGTGGTCACGCATCCACTCTTTTGTGTGTATTTAGGTTGTTGTACTAGTGTACAAAGGTTCAATAGTGTGCGCATATTTATATTGTGTTACATGGCTGGAAGAAAAAATATGGCTCAATAATTCCCTACTTTATTTCTTTGCATGCAACACAATCAAGTTAGCATTGCACAATAAAAAATAAATCGACCATGACGTATACAAAAAAAAACGAATAAAAAATATGTATAAAAGTGTTGAATCACTATGTAACAATATTGTGCTCTTATTTTAGGTCTCAATGGTGAAAGTTTTTGTGAAACTTGAAGGAAGCTTTTATGTAAAATTATCTTGATTACGAAACCAACCAGGAAAGGAAAAAGATAACTGGCTATTATTATCAGCAAGTATTAGAGAAGCTCATGAAAGACAATGACAAAAATGCCCACAAAATGTTACTCAAGTATACTTTAAGTTGGTGTTTGTGAAATGGTCGCTGGTGGAATTTTGCAATAATGAGTGGTAAGGTGGTAACTTCAGATGAGCTCCTGGCTTCAGTCAGTGGGAGCACTGGTGGCGGTCCCGGCATGCGATCGCAACAGCACCACCATCACCAGCAAAATGTGCAGCAGCAGCAGCAGCAGCAGCAGTCTCAACGGAAATACTCTGCACAGGAAACGATACACGTAAGGAACCAAAATTCTCGTGTCAATTAATCCCGCTTGTTTTAAAAAAACATATACTACATTTTTTATTGTTTAATACTAACAAAATAGGGTATCCACATTATTGCTTGAACAATATTATTACTTGAGATTATAATAAAAAGAAATAAATTCGTTCACAATCACAATGACTAGCTAAGCTATTCGATCCACTCTCGGAATGTGCATATTTGACATATGGATTTTTCTTGGAAAAGTTCTTCCTGCATCGTTTTCATTGCCTGCATGTCTTGTATTTTTTTATGCTGATTTTGAACTTGTCTTGTCTCGTCTTCCCACATTTCCCAATCCGTTTATCAACTCTGACTAGACCACATTGCTCCATCGTCCTGCTGCACTGCAGTCTGTAGGAGCTCTTGATTTCAACGAATTTATTATTTTCCTAGCTTCCGCCTTTTCTTTTACAGCAACAGTTCGAAATCTGTATTCAGCACGACCAACCTCCAAAAAAAGTCGACAAATTGCACTGAAGAGAAGAAAAGAAGAAAAGCCTATAAAAAACCCCCAAAAAAATATATGCTGCACACACATTAATACGAGACTGTAGAACCACGTGCATCCATATTTCCCTTTATTTTCTGTTCCGAGTGTAGAAGCCTTTTCTCGTCAGTGTCTTCTCCTTGGAAATTCCAAACCACACTCCATTCCCCACGATCGTCACACAAGGGAAAATTCTTTAACCAACCGATTAGTCTCTTACTCTGGCTGGTATTTCCGGTGAAAAAAAAGACGAGCATTGTAGACATCTTCTCTCTCTTTTTTTCATCTCCACCGTTTCCATATTCCCTACGGACAAAAGACTGTGGTTTTATTTCATTCCTTCCACGGAATTATTATGATGTGCAGAAAAAAAACCTGGTATTTTTAAGCCTCCCACGAAAAAAAAAACGAAAATGAAATGGGTAATACCTCCCCACAAAAAAAAGAAGCCAAGGCATTTTCCACCCCAAAGATTAATTTCTTGTAAATACCTTTCTTCCACAAGAAGAAAAAAAAAGGATCAACATCATCAACCGTCTTTTGGGCTTGACTTGGTTTAAATAGAATTCTCATCTTGCTTCACTTGTCCTATCTCTGCGTTTTTTTTGTGAGGAGTGCAGCTGCAATTGCACTAAACAAACAATTCACCATGTCTCAAAAGTTGAAAAGTGCAGTCAACCATTATTCCATGACAGTGAACAAATGAGAAAAGACGCGCAAAGTAAAGAAAGAAAAAAAGAGAACTCCAGGATTTTTTTTCTCTTCCTTTGACTTCCTTTTTTTCGCTGGAGGCTCCAAGACAAACTGTAAATACGCAATATCAATACCAACAACTGAAAAAAAGGTAAAGTAAACACTAGAGCCACGTCTGTCTCTTTTTTTATTTAAAAGTTTTGCCTCATTCCTTCTCCACTACTCTTTATCCTTTTTTTTCCCTTCCTGTCAGTCAGTCACGCTAAAGCATGATACGTACAGAGGATGACTTTGACCGGAATTTTCTTGGAGCAAAAAAATGCGTACATGCATACGTATACGCGTCGATACCTGCTACGTCTCTCTGCTCTTCCGAAATGATATCACGTCTTTGGAACATCTCCTCCATTCCAACATTTTTTTGTATGCGTTCCATCACCCGACCCGAGAGAACGAGCTAAAAAAAAGTTTCTTTGGAGCAGGGGTTTCTCCTCCAACGACCATTTCACATTTTGCCTTCCAAGGAAATCTTCCTTTCTTGAGAGGAACTTCAAGAAAATAAAAGTCGTTCACAATTTACAATGCAATAATGTGCAATGCGGAACATGCACCAGAATGCACACGATCTTGTCAAGAAAAAAAAGGAGGAAAATGCAGAAAAAAAAGTGGGCACTCTTGCTTCACTCACTCACTTCTTTCGTTATCGTGTGACGTGACTACTAAAAACACAGGTCTCTTTTTTTATTATTATCACGGTACAAAAAAAAATATGTATACACATTGGTGGCTGGGTGGTGATCAACATCCACTCTTCCATTTTCTTGCCATTCTATAAAAAATAAGTTTTCCGAATAAGAAGACGAAGAAAAAGCACATCATCGCTCTCTTGAAGATCAATGCATAGCTCCTTGAGTCAATATATTTTGTCCATTCTTGAATTTCTATGTCACCAAAATTGGTTTCTTGGAAAAAGATTGGAAGAAGTTCATTCTTAAGTAAATAAATTTTCCACCAACCATTGTAATCCAACAATTCTCGCATTTAATAATGCTCACTTGAAGGAAGCTACCTAAACTACTCTGGAGTTTATTGTTCTTTTCTGTCGTACGAAATTAGGCTCAATTTCAGGCACAATGGAAATGCCTTTTACTCCTTCCTCAAATATTTTCTCTGCTTCCTTCGCAAAATACATGTACTCGAGACTTAAACCAACAGTTTGTGAAAGGGAACACGTACTTTTCCCTGTGATAGCAATAAATTAGCTTTTTTTACTAAATGTCTTGTTCTGCTTCCTCGTCCTGTATCTCCTTCCTTTCCCAGATTCCCCAAAGAATACTTAAAACGTAATTTAAGAACGGAGAAGGACGCCAGGATCTCCTTTTATTTGAGGAAACTTCAGAAGAAACATTGGTTCTGGAAAGGAAACTGCGGATTACAAGAGAGAAAATAAGGAAGCTCATACCAGATATGAGAGAAGAGGAGCTCGGAACAACACAGTTTCACCATTGTTATTTATTCTCTGATATCATCAAAAGGAAAGCCTGTGTTCCGACAAGGAAACAAATGCATTACACACACATACATACATATTCCAGCTGGACTGGTGGAACAAAAAAAAAGACTGGAGAAAAATATTACCTCGCCACTTCAATTTTACATGATTATTCCACTCCGTATTTACGTGAGTCAAGTTTTTTGGAAGAGATGCTCCAACTTATGTGCAACTTGCTTGGCAATAACCTTTCCCTTTTTTGGAAATTTTCTTCCGTATCTATGCACACGTTACCTTGTGTGTGTGTGTGTTGCAGGGTAAAAAAGTGAAGGTGAGGAGGTGGAAACTTGTTCCAAGTGGATACTTGTGTAACACAAGATTGTACGCATGTTATTTTTTTTCTGCTCATAAAATAAAAAAAGGCTTGCATATACATATGAGGATGCGTGCAAGGCTGTAATAGTGATTCTTAAGAAAGGGAAAAGTGAACAAGGAGTTTATTGGTGTAATTAATCAAGAGCTGGTTTCCTTCCTCTGAAACTTTTCTCTTCTATGTAGGCGCAAATACACTTTCCCCTGAAAAGTAACTTGACTAAATGAAACGAAGAAAAAAGGAAGAGCGTGCAAGTCAAGGTGTGAATTACGACGTGTTCCCTGCACAACCACAAATAACTAAACCAAGTCATTATGGAGCACATAGTACAGTGCACACAGTGCACTTTTCCATTACTAAAATCTATTGTGTTCCTCCTCCTCAAAAAAATATATTTTTTTAGGGGGAAAGGCTGAAAGTTGAACAATGTCGGTGGCGAACTGACTTCTTTCTTTAGTTTTAAATTCTCCCGACAAAAGAGCCGGTGTGGGTGGTTCATGGTTCAAGTTCAAAGAATCAAAAAAAAAGAATAGGAATGTGTTTTACATTCGTTGATGGTCATACATTAAAAAAGCTGCTCCTTTTAAAAAGTAATTTTAGTCAGGTGGATCGACTAGAAAGGAAACCAATCTGGAATTAATTTATTAGTGGAGCTATTAGAAAAAATTACAATATTTTTTTTCTGGCGAGGGGAGTGTTTCTTTTTTCTGTTCCAGCCTTCATAAGAAAATTGAGTAGGTTTTGGAAGTAGTCGACACTAATAGCATCGGGGAAGGGATCAAAGGCGAGATTAAAAAAAAAGAATAGGAATGTGTTTTACATTCGTTGATGGTCATACATTAAAAAAGCTGCTCCTTTTAAAAAGTAATTTTAGTCAGGTGGATCGACTATAGAAAGGAAACCAATCTGGAATTAATTTATTACTGGAGCTATTAGAAAAAATTACAATATTTTTTTTTTGGCGAGGGGAGTGTTTCTTTTTTCTGTTCCAGCCTTCATAAGAAAATTGAGTAGGTTTTGGAAGTAGTCGACACTAATAGCATCGGGGAAGGGATCAAAGGCGAGATTAATGAGAGGAAATTGGACAAGGAAAAGATGATAAAAGAATGTTTCACATGGTCATATCACAGTAATAACTGGTGTAAATATGTGGCAATAATACTTTGAAAGTGTTACTCCTTCTTTTCTCCATGTTTTTGTTCTTGTTATCTTTATGCTCCACGACCATACAGACGTAGGAGCTCACCTCACAACCTCAAATAAACTGAAGCAAGGAAAGAAATTGAACAAGAAAAGTTGTTTTTCTTCTTCGTCTTCTGGTATAAATAAAATAAAATGCGGGAAAACATATTGAAGCTTGTGTACTTATAAAAAGGCGTTCGTGTAACAAGGCAGAAGCCGTAGAGGTGAAGGTGGCCAGACAAAAATTTACTTTATGTTGTGATCTTGTTATCTTTATGCTCCACGACCATACACACGTAGGAGCTCACCTCACAACCTCAAATAAACTGAAGCAAGGAAAGAAATTGAACAAGAAAAGTTGTTTTTCTTCTTCTGGTATAAATAAAACAAAATGCGGGAAAACATATTGAAGCTTGTGTACTTATAAAAAAGGCGTTCATGTAACAAGGCAGAAGCCGTAGAGGTGAAGGTGGCCAGACAAAAATTTACTTTATTTTTTTGAAGGAGCATATTCCACGTTTTGTTTCCAGAGACATTAATAGGATTTACTCCTTCATTTCAAGATCGAAAAAGAGGGAACGATATTGCTCGTTTAATGCGTGAGGTGCGTTCTCCTTGACTAGTGTCACGCGCATTTTTTTTAGTTTCCAGAGACATTAATAGGATTTACTCCTTCATTTCAAGATCGAAAAAGAGGGAACGATATTGCTCGTTTAATGCGTGAGGTGCGTTCTCCTTGACTAGTGTCACGCGCATTTTTTTGTGGTTACTCAAGGAAAACAAGTGAAACATCTCTGCAGCTGGAGTGAAATGACCATCATGAAAAAAAGGAAAGCTCGTTGAATTGCAATAAAAAAAGAGCTACGACTTTTTCCCGGACCGTGACTGAAATGAAAGCTGCTTCTCTCATTTTTGTTTTTTTTTTCTATACTTCCGTTTCGTCCAGAGACACCAACTCTAGAAAAGAACTCGAGTTTGTTGTTGGCACAACAAGCCATAAAAAATGTGGTAATGACTCTTTGGTTCGAGAAGAGTTGCAGTCACCAACAAAAAAAAAGTACGCATATCTCTTTTCAATGGCAATGTCTTTTCCAGCGTGGATTTATTTATTTTTTTGTGAGTAGAAAAACTTGGAAGAGCAAATGAATTCTCCAACTGGTAATAAACCAAAGAGCATGTCATACATGTAAAAAAAACTCAGAGACGCTGGAGAGCACACCTCCAGAAATGAGAAAAAGTAACTGCGGTAATATTAAAGTAAGAACTAACAAACCAACACAAAACTTTTCACGCAATATATGTTCTGTTTTGTAATGGAAAGAAGGAATTAGTTGGTTCGTAGTGTGCAATCCTCTCATCCTTCCGGATTTATGGAGGAATCAACAGTCAAGCAACATCCGCCTTCCAGTTTGATGCAGGACTGCGTATTTCGAATGCTTCACTGGAAATGGTCGTTCAATTGTTATTTCTTTGTCATGAAAATGTTTCATCTGGTTTGTGCGACCAGAACCATAGCATTCTTTCCAGCAGGGGATATTCGAGAAGTCATCATTTGTCACTTTGACATGTGTCTGATGAGTACAGGGATTGGAAGTTGATGATCTCAAGATGAGACCTTTTGTTATATAAGGTGACCTCTGACCATCGTCACTCTTCGTCATGGACATTTTTTAAGATTTACAATACGTATTGACAGTGAATAGCCCGAGAAAATATGGAGAAGAATTAGTTTGTTTTACTTCAGTTGTAAAAATCTCATTTGAAACTAGAAAGTTGCAGGCAACCTGTGAGTGAACTTGAGGGGGAAACAGTAGAGTTTTTAATATTTTACTGGAGCACATTGCACCATTCAGCTAACTTTAGAAAGTTTTTTGTATTCTTTGCGCACATATGTAAGGTATGTATGTATATTACGTACACCTCGAAAGTGTGAATCAGAATATATTGATATGGCTCACACATATTTTCTCCCGCTTGAAAAAAATACAAGAAAGAAAGTTAGTGGGAGTTTGTTCAACTGCATAGTTGTGTGCAGTTGGGTCTAGCCATATTTATTTTTATGCACCGGAAGAAATATGGGTAACACTTTGGCACGTCATATAATGCCTATCACTTCATTCTCTTTTCTTCTCACAAGAAACATCCGGTCCCGCAACAAACAATATAACCAACTGAAAATAAAAAGACGCAACAATAAAAATCTGGTGTTGTGAATGAGAGAAAAGCATTCGAGAGAGAGAGAGAAATTCCGGAAAAAGGGAAAAAATAGAATGGCAAATCGTCATTTTTTCTCCATTCTTCCATTCAAAGTGTAAAACTTTATTTTCTCAGGAAGTAAAAAATACACCAACGTTGGAATACCAATGTGGCGTGGCCTGCTGAGGTTTTTTTCCTCCCTCTGACAAGCTTTAGACACGATGATGATGGACAGTGTAGTTAGTAGTATACTTTTTTTGGTGTAAAAAAATTCCTCCCCTTCCTTTCTTCCAAATGTGTGAAGTTCACTTTATTTTGGGGAAAAAATGGAGGAGAAATCCAAGTGAATTTTATATTTGTCAACACTCAGGAAAAAAAAATGAGTGAATGACGGAATTGTTTAGGAGGAATGGAAGACAGAAAAAAGGGAGAAACGAGGGAAGCTCTCTTTTTTTTACGGAGCACGAGATAAGAATCAGCAATGAATTGCTGTCTTTTCATCAAAGCACTTCATCAGTGGAGAAAGTATCAAATTATTTTGTTACTTTTGTTATGGCAAGATAAAGCCTGCTGATATCATGATACCAATATTATCCACTCCTTGTCTCCTCTCACAAAAGGATTACAACTCGACTTATCAATACTTCACCCATTATTGCTCGGCATCCACATTATTATAAACTGCTACTTTACACATTGATCACTCAAACATGACAATTCTTCTTATAAGAATGCCAGAGCAATCCGTAAATTAGTTAAGCACAAGAAATTACCATATTAAATACTACATCACGCCACTGACAAATAATCCAATTTCTGAGTTGAACATGAGCACACGTCATCTATATTTTTTGGTTTATCATTTCACATGAGTGCCCTGACGCATTGACTCAGACATGTAATCAACGATGCTGCTATTGCTTGGACCAGCTGGAAAGGAGCACCACAAAAAATAGGATTTGACAATTCTTCAAAGAATAATATATTTTTTAACGTCACCATATTATTCATCTTTTTTACTCTCACCTCACGTCTCCCTAATCTTGCTCTTCCCCTCTCTTCGTCTTATTATCGAAATGTGTCAACTGGGTCGTCCTTCAGATATCCCCATCAAAAACTTGTTCAATCCAGAATGCTCATGCTATTTACTATCCTTGTTCAGGATGAGGATTCCCGGAATGATTTTCCAAAAAAGAGACCAAAGGCACACGCCACGCCCGACGGAGATATTATTATTATGATGATGATTATTATTGCAACTGCACTTGATTCTCTCTTTCGAGAATGGAAACTTGAAGTGCAGTGCCTTTTCCCAGCTTCGCTCTGTTTACACACTCGTTTTTTCCTTTTCCTGAATAAAAAAATACTCATATCCTGGATGCACACACACATACATACATATCTAAGCAGTGTCTTCTTTATTTTTACGATGACTCGTCAAAAAAAAAGTTTTTCCACTATGGATCCGCGTGTGTAAATACCCCTTTTATCACGGCGAATCTCTCGTTCCCCTATTTTCTCCCTCAAGTGCCGTATAATAATTTCTTGTCGCTTTTTGTGTCTCTGTGTGTTCACCGGAGATATTATTGTGTCTCCGTTTTTTTTGTTTGCTCACGGCGAAATTATCACTGCCATCCAGAATATATCCTTCAAATAATACTACTCTACATTATACATGAGAGAAACTCTGATCCAAGAAACATTATTGTGTGCTGCTCTAGCTTATAAATACTACTTTTTACAATGCCGTATTTCTCCTCTTCAATCCACAACTGGCAAGAGACAATAACAAATCATTTTCTTACAATATTAATAGTGTCATCATATCATAATATCATGGAATCGCACTAGCCTTTTATTTACACACACACACTCCTCCATCAACAACACAGAGAAACCTTCTTCCTTTGCCTTTTTTTACTCAAGCTCCATCCAACTCCGGGAATTTTGTCTACACTTTCGAAATGTGAGGATGACTGATGGATTAGTGAATGACTGTGACGGTGGATTTTCCCACTATTTCATTCCTTTAGTTCCTCTACCAACAAAAAAAACTATTTTCGAGAGTTGTGTGCAGAGAGAGAGACAGACATAAATATGTTGTGTAATGCACTTTGGTTGTTATTCTACCCGAAAACACATTCGCTTTTTGAGGTGGTGGTACTCGGGTTGCAGAATTTTCCACGAGGAAGCTGGAAAATCCATCATTCTCCTCTGATTAGTGAGAGTCACTGCGTCAAACAATCTTGTGGACATCTGAGCGAATGAAATGAAAATGGGAAGGGATTTTGTTCCGGGTGATTGTTTTTACTCAAGGATTCGGTACTTTTAATTGTATGGATTAGTCACACCACCCAAAATGTTGATGGTGCATATTTAATCTCTGTGAAATTTGTTTGCAGTGGATGTTACCCAAAAATAGAATTTAAAATGGGAAGGAAGAAAGATATTGCTTTCATTTCAACTTTTCTGGTGGCTCATCTACCATAAAGGAAATATTATTATTACCCATTGAATCAATAATAGAATAGTGCACACACACACAATCCAAAAAAAGGAGGACTACAATACGCACTACCATAATGCGGTTACGCAACGAGAGATCCAAACAGCCACGTCCAATAAGCATCATCATGGATTTTACAATTTTACGACCTTTCCTCTCCACTTGACTTTTTGGTTGTTGTTGCTGTGATGTTGCAGCCTGCTCCTNCATCATGGATTTTACAATTTTACGACCTTTCCTCTCCACTTGACTTTTTGGTTGTTGTTGCTGTGATGTTACAGCCTGCTCCTGGGCATTGCACCAGCTTCATATCCCTAAAATATATATGTATGTATTTTTTTTGTTCCTCGAGTTTATCGAACTAGACTCTTTTCAAGGGATTATCTTGGGACGGATTTGGTTGTTGTTGTTCATCTTGTCTCCCATAATCATTATTATCTTGTTGCACTTCTCAACAAAAACTTTATCCTGTCTAGTGTCATTTACTATTATTACAGAGTATTGTCATCATAGCTCTCATCATCAGTCGCTTCTCATATTCCACACACCACTGCTATGCTGCTGTAAATACACAAACCTTGTGCTTTTTGCTTTTTGAAGCAAGCAATTTTTTTTATAGGAAATTGCCGAGGAGGCTTTTTCCTCTCTTCTATCGTTTGGGGATGTGTGCAACCTAAAATGTCCAAGTGAATCGATGCCTTTTTCCGCTTTCATTTTCATAATGGCTGTAATAATCATAATAACATTGTTGTACAAGAATTACCCTTGTGTGATGATGATCACTCTGATGGAACTCCAACGCTTCTACATATTTCGATAACGTTCAACTCAAAAAAAAAAGCTGGCGACAATAATAAACTTTCATTCTCCGCTGCTGCACCACCACTGTCTCTTCCATTAAAAAACTTTTCTTTGATGGCTTTTGCCCCTTTTTTATTGTCATCGTATCAGGAATTGCTCGTGTCGGGCAGCATTGACAGTAAAAATGGAGGAAGCTATAATGTAATCATCCCATGTGTGTGTGCAAGTTACATTAACTTTTTTTGGGAGCACCATATACCGCCATTGCGAGAGACCATTTTACATTTAAAATTTTCTGCATAAAATGCACTTCTGAGTGCACAAGTTATTATGACATAATATGTAGATTAGGTTTTATCCACTTTATTATGCATTACTCTAATCAGTAGCAACAAATAATGGTGACTATATGGGTTCGTTCCATCAATAAAGTGAGCAACACCGATCGTTGCTCCTTTTTCCTTTCTTCTAATAAAAAACCCTGCGTAAGTTTATTTCTTATTATTATTTTTTTGTCCGATAAAAAATTATTATAATTTTTCTTGTGTGTGAGTGCATCTCGTTCGTCCACATAAATACGGACAAGGCGGCGGTAACAAACAACGGTTGCGTTTTTTTTAACTACACGGCACACAAAGGCATTGTGAAAAGGGTTAAAAAGGGAATACGTAAAGATACGGATTAAAAGGACAGTTTTTTTTGTGTTTCCTTCTGTCTGAATTATACATACACAATATTTCATTTTATTATCATCCTTTGTATTGCACATTTCTTCTCCAGTTTCTTTTTTACTACTTGAAAATATATTACTGCTCATTGTGTTGAGTTGTGCGAGTTAATACATATGACCGGAATGAACATCAACTGACATATGTGAAAGATAAACGTTTTTTTTTTATTTCTCCAGCAAAAAAAAAGAAGAAACTGGTGGCTGTACAATATACCATTGTGCTAACTAGCATTTCACAATTGTTACTTTTCTTCTTATCTAAAAATATTTCCTTTTGGACTAGAAATACGGGAAAACCGTAGAAAATATCTTCTGCTCAGGCCATCCCCTATGCTTATCCGTGTCAGCGCTGTTACTCAAGTGAGTGAAACGAAGATGGATCATTGAAAGTTGTCAGAATTTTTTTTCTAATTTAAACTAACTAAAAAGAGTCAAGTTGATTTTGGTAAAAAAAAAATCTCTACCGAAAAAAAAATCAAGGAAAGTGAACAAGCCCCATCATGTATGAATACGCGTAAAAGTTCTCTTATATTTTTCTGAGATTTTTTTAGTTTGATGAAAAAATACATGGCCGGCGGACTGAAGATATTTGTATTTTTCTTTAAAAAAAGATGAGGAGCAGTCAAGTGTGCTCGTGCAGATATGGATGACCTTGACCGTGAATAATTATTACATGATAATAATGTTATTGCAAGTTGTTCACATCCCCCAAAAAAAAGTTGAGACACAATGGTGCACCATCCTTCACACGACTACTGCACAACAACAATGGAAAAGGAACTCCAGCATGCCACACACACCGCCACTCCCTTCTTTAGTTTATCACGATGAAAAGGAAACGGGTTAAGATATTACAGCAGAAAACGCACTCAGCAATCATGTCTCATTTTTTTGTGCACTTCTGCTCCGGAGCAGCAGCAGCAAGTGAGGAAGAAGAAGAAGAAAAAAAAACACACACACACAAGTCCACCAGATAGTCACTGCATTTATCAGAGGAGATGAAGGCAAGGCATGAGAGCTTGAAAGTTGAATGAGATAATAATAAAAGCTGGAATTCTGTTCACTCGTCTGGTCCGCTCGAAGAGAGAAGAAAAGTGTTAGGTACGGGCTGGGAACGCAATCAGTTTCTCTAGAGCACTTGATCATGTCTCACCAACCACCACAGTTCAAAAAAAATTCTAGCTTGAAAAGAGTCTTTCCTTTCGCGTCGCGTGTCTACATTCTCTTCTGAGCTGTGCAATAAAGAAGATACTATGTAGTTTTTTTCTCGAATGAGAACTATTCATCTTTTTCAGTTTCTTCTGCATTAAATTTTTTTTCTAAAAAAATATCAACTGATAAAGAATGACACATTTTTTTGTAAAATAAAAATGTAAAATCATGTAAAGTGAAACGTGGCAGGAGCCCACACGTGTGTCTTAAAAATGCACGGGTCTATGTGCAAGTTTTTCAAGTGTGAAAAGTGAGCGGACCGAGCTCCCTTTGAGATTAATTGATATTTGACTAGCATTTTTTTTATAGTTGAGAATTCCTCATTTGTTTCCAACCAATTGAGCAATAGATTTAACAAACACACAGCTTAGAAGTCAAGCTCGTTTTTTATTTCACGCCTGCACACCTGTGCAATATAATATACATTTTAGTCAAGTGGTTATTTTTTTTTCACCTCAAGTGTGGCCCTTTAAAAAATGTGCGCATTTGTGCTGGTGAAAATGTAAAAAAGAAACAGAGTCAAAGCGAGTTTACTCAACTCCCTCCCATTCTTTTTACACACACATGTTTAAAGCATGTTTTCTTTGTGCAATAGTGCGTAAATATATTTATTTCTAATGTTCTCTGGTATGTGTGTGCGGAGTAGTGGAAAAGTTGTTGTGAAAAAATATGTGAAAAGAATGTGAGTTATGTGAGTTACGCACTTTAATGTGAATCAGATATCATATCACAAATGTTCCAATACGACACCACGCAATCTGACAATAAACAGGAAACCGTATAAAAATATCCTGGAACATATATAATTCTCCAACAAAAAA
>JAHZNF010001914.1:0-18454 GCA_027744215.1 Troglopedetes dispersus
CGGACGGACGGACGGACGGACAGACAGACACACAGACAAACCCAGACCATATAGTCATCGAACAAAACTTTGTTCGATGCTAAATAAATACTCCATTTCAATAAACAAAACTGAAGTTTAATTTAGAGGAACAGTAGGTTACTAATTCGGCACATAATTTAAGAAACCATTAATGATATTGCACAAAACCAAAAAAACTACATACGTTTGAGAGAGCTGCTTCTTTAAATTTAGCACTAGCGAAAACTTTCAACAGTAGTGCTTTGTGCAGTGCGTTCTGGATCCGAAATATACATAACTGTAATCATGCCAAATAAAATGTGACTTAGAAAAAGAGTTCATACGAAACGCCCTACATTTCCTGAAGTCATCACTCCTTACATTTAGTTCATAAGAGAATCAACGTTCCTTTTGAAACAAATATAACGGGGAAAAGACAAAGCCATTGTAGTGCTTTTACTCTGAATCCTGACAACATCAAAAGGTTCATTATTTAGCATCTAGCTTAGTTCAAGGCTGCTTGGCCTGGCTTTGAACGTGTATGCCCGTTTCGTTTGAGAGACATCTTGAAAAACAACTAATTGAATAACGTAAAAACATTTGATTGACATTCTAGCACCGCGTCGTTTTGGGTCCAAAAATGGAAGTTTGTTCGTAAACTGATGCCCATTTTTTTCTTCAAACTTGAATAGTGGAAAGTGCTGCTAATCGTTTAACCGGACGAGTGCAGCGAATGCACGGTGGAAGTGAAAACACCCTTACTTTAGAGTTTGGAGTTGTATTGTCGATGCTATCTACCGCTGGTACTGCAGGGTTTATTGTATCCGTGACCAACCTCCTGATTCATTTGGTATTCACCACGGTTATGTGGGATGTGAGCGCAACGATAAATATTTATTTTCATTCCTTCTTAACGATCGCTTTCAAAAATATTATATATTTATCTAAAACAGTGCGGTAGTATTGCTGGAACAACTGGACAAATGCTATAGACAGCAGTGGAGAAACACACTCGTAAAAGCAGGATTGCAGACAAGTAAGCCACGAAACAGAAACACAGAGAAGCAGCACACATTTCCTGCTCTATTCCCATTGCGACAGCAATAACAACAGTTTGGAATGATGATGATCATCATAATCCTCATCAACAACTGTATTGGCATCATCACCACCAGCAAGCATTCCTCCAACATATTTCATCATGAGAGAAAGTTCAGCAAGGAGAGAGCAAAGAAGATCAAAACAAAGAGAAAATAGAGGGAAAAGGAGAAAGAAAATGGTAAACAAAATCACACATTGTTTTTTCATGATGATCGCCGCGTGCATTTTTTTCTGTTTCTGGTGTGTGAAGGTACGACGTGGACTACCACAGACATCTGCAATAAATAAAACGTAAAACGGCTATTATTCCCGCTCCCTCCTTCTTCCTGTGCTTTTTTTTCAGGTCTTCCTATTTTTTCTACTGCTTTTCCTCATTGTAATAGAAAGGAGATGAGAAGAGTTGGAAGGAGCTTGAAGCAGTGTGCAGCAATGCTTAAAGCGCAAAAATTAGTTTTGTGTGGCCATTTTTGTTTCTTTCATGCATCGCATTAAATCAGAGAAGATGAAGGAAAGTGCAATTTTGCAACCAGCACTATATTCCTCGTCACAGCTACATTATTCAGTTGATTCTGTGTAAATGATGGGAAACGGTCAGCTCATTGTTGTTCATTTTTTTTATCTTTTGTGAGACTATTGAGGCCAAGGAGAAATTCACAGTATTCTCTGTGAAGTAAGAATATCTTCGGACATTTGATCTAAAGCTGCATTCCTTCAGTAGGTTGAATGATGTTTGAAGACCATGTTGTTTACCGTACATGTCTCTCAAGGATTAGAAAAAGGAGATTACGAAAGTACTGTACTTTGCTAGGATTCAGGGTACGGAACTTCGAAGGAGCGTGAGTGAAGAAGCGTAAGTCGGCCTTGTTTTCTTCCTTTCCATCGACTAAAGGCTCAACCTCAGAAATACTGAAAGAGATCAATGAAGGAATTGAAAGAACCTGGGAATTTTCTGGAGAGGAGATCGTCTGTGCAAAGCAATAAGATGGTCATGAGCACACAACAACAGAAATAAGAAAGTTAAGTACATCTGCTGACTGATCCACAACATTCGGAACAGAAGTATGCACCAGTGAAGTGAATTATTGTGTGAAATAAGGTGCTCATTGTCTTGGATCAGTAACCATTTTAAAGTTCTTGTTTCCCTTTGATCACATAGTTTCCTTTCTCCAATCTACATTTAAGTATAAGAATTCATTCATTTCAAGAAGGAACCCAATCGAACTATTTCGTTCCTTCAGAACTGTTGTGGTGCAGTTCCAGTGAAAGCATTATCACTTTTACGATCATCCTTCTCCGCACACAAGCAACAAAAGACGAAGATGAAGGACGAAGAGAAAGAGAGAGAAAAAAACGGAAAGAATGTGGAGAACATGTTTCTTTTTCCCCAGTGGACAAAATTACTTTTGCTAGAAAGTAAGTAAATATTGTAGCGTCTGTAGACTTTTGCCACTGATCTGTGGAGAGAACACTCATCTCAAAACAAGTTTTGTAGCAAACTCTTGTTTTCAAGGAAAGGGGCTAGAGCAATTTTTAGCAGATTTTCCAAGAGGTGTGGAGAAACATTCAACCTGGCATGGCTAGATGTAGTTGGCACTGAACATCATAAATGAAATAGAAATTTGACGTAACATCCTGATGGCCACGTTGTTCAGTCAGATACTGTCATCTGAGTATACACTGTCTCACAATGCCCCGGCAGTATTTACAGATTCAGACAAGAATTTATAAGCTTTGTGATCACAGAACAGAATTATGACCTCAAGTTTCAAACAAATTATGAGGCTGGTTTCCACTGTTACATGTGTTTTTGTCAGAATGTACATACCAGATTTCAAGTTACGAGGTATCCAAAGCTTGTCACTTCCCAGTTTCACGTACAGACGCACCAAATCAACCGTATAACATTTTAGATGCAAAATCGGACGAAACAGTATAAAGGCAAGTAATAAAAACACTTGTTACAAGGTAAAGTTTTGTGAGGTCAGAATATGTAAGCTCAGCTCATATTGTATAAAAGTGATCGCAGTTTAAGGAAACCATGTGAAACCAAACAGGTCCACGAAGGCACTTAAAATGTAAGGATACGTTGACCCTTTTATCGGCAAATTGTTTTTATTGTAGTATAAAGGAATGTATGGCAAAGTGATCATTTGGCTAGTTGCTCATTATTTGGTTTCTTCAAATTTCCCCAGCCAGATATTATTTATGAAGATCACGTATAAGTAGTAATTAAGTTGGGTTGCGGTTGACATAAAGGACAGTGACGATAATTGAAAGGAGCCTAATACATCGTAGTCCTTGAGCAGCAGCGCACAAGACCCGTGTTTCTTAAGAGAAGATTGATGTTGTTGACGGAATGTAGTTGACTTGATGCCGCAAGTGTACTATTTATCATCACATTTACTGTAATAATTTCATTATCATAATTTATTCAGTGTGTGTATTTTGTGTGCAGACTACTGTTATAGGGGCACTTGTCCAACCTTGCAAATCATAATGGAGTAATTATGCTGTCTGCTGGCAAAGCTCAAAGGAAAGGAAGGAGGTCGTCTGTGTAGTGCTTTGAAGCAAACCTATAGCCACCTCCATCTCCTGTGTCAGCAGCGTGTGTGGTAGTGCCACCGACAAGTGGATTTCCAACCATTCTTTGGTCTCATCAGTTGCACAATTCACCATTTTCCTCGTAATAATAATAATAACAATGCTAATAATGCATTTGCCTGTTTCACATGTGTGTGATTTAATAAATGGAATCCAATTTAAAGCGGAATGTGGGCCACCATTATGTTCAGCAACGTGTACTCCACCAGGCAGCCTGGATGAGGGAAGGCAATACTCAGAAATGAAACTAAACATATCTTTACTTGTTCAGTGTAATAAAACGGAATGGTTTCCCATATCTTCCATTGTTTGTATTTTTTTTGGGTTGGGTAGGAGGAGACTCCAGTTCAGCGCCACTTCTCTTCTTTTGCGTAGATCTATGTAGCACCCATTTTCACCGATTCCCCATTAGCATTCTCCACTCCTCATTCATCTACTTAGGGAAATTTTGCTAGCAAAGCAAAGAGCTTTGTGTCAGTGTTATCTCCACATTCTCTTCATGACAATATCACATCATCAACGGTGCACATAGAGGAGTGAACTGGTTCTCTGGGTTGCTGCTTAACACACCCAAGTGTCTAGAACCAGAGGAGAAGTAAATAGTTCATGTCACTCGAATGCAAATTGAATTAGTAAGTGCTGAAGTGCAAAAAGGAAGTAAATTGGATGATGCGAGCTGCATCATCAGAACTTAAATATCTATACATACCTACACACACCTAATACTTATGTACGCAGTACTCAAGTTAGAATTTTTTAGAAGGAACATTAGGAAAATTCCTTGTGTATTATTTATACTGCAATTCAATTTTAATGTTTAGAAAAAAAATGCAACTTTCTCCAGTTTGCATGACCTGTTTTTCCTTGTATATTTTGAAACTAACATCTACTGCAATAAACTCCTTTGTACAAGTGTGGCGATTGAGACGAGCAACTTTTACGATAAGATCAGCAGTTCCCTACAGTGTGCACCTAGAATCTGTGGAAGTCACCTTACCAGACGCAGACGACACCCAGGGAAGAAGTGAGAAGCACGATCATTGTTATCATCATGATTTGAAATTGTGCAGGAATAAGCATTTTTCTGGCAGAATGGAACCAGCAACACCAAAGCACCAGCAGCACTTGCTTAGCACATCGCTTTTTATTCTGCACAACTATCCAAAAAAATATATATAAAACAATAGAGTCACCAGGACCGCGACACGCAAGCTTATAACGGAGTCTCCAAACATCTCTATAAAACTAATATTTTTCCATGTTACAAATTTAGGTACATGAATGAATACCATTTACATTACATTTATTGCTGGCTTCTCATGTACAAAATGTAATTTTTATTATTATGATTGTTCAACATCCGCCCGCAATCATTTGATTGTGTGTGCTCGCTCGCCTCCACGCTCCGTCATTACATACAACAATTGTAGTTTCAGTTGAAAAAAAGCAAGCGGCCTCTGTTCCATCCTCCATCTCGGCCGCTGTGACCCTTTCAATGAAGGCATGTACAACATGCAGATTTTATCCTGGAGGTTTTTGTTCTATTGAGCAAGTACACCTTTTGTCATTTGTGTGCTCTTCAACTTGCTGATTCGCTACTTTCCCTTAAATTCTCTGCACGAGTCGTTGTTCGAGGCAGATACAGAAATAGCCTTACAAAAAAACCTTTATACCTACTCAGAACACCACATGGAGGGGGATATAAGGGAAGTGAAAGCAATTTCTAGAACAATGGAGACAACAACAGTAATATATTATTAGCATTATTATTATTATTTTTATTATTATTATCATTTCCAGCAGTGTCATTTTGTTTACTGGGCTGTACACAGCACAGCATCCCATTGTTTTTTCAGCTCGGCATGAACTTCGCACGTAATATTGCTGGCTGCTGTGTTTTTTTTTTCTCTTATTGCTTCTGTTCACGACACGATGTGGATGCGGCATAGCAGAGACAAAAGGAAGAGCAAAAAAATTAGTGCAAAGGTGGTACGTAGGTAGCATCCTGGAAAAAGGTGGGAAGGAGCAATTTTCATTCACACCCGCGCTATTATCCAACGCGACAGTTTTTTTTTCACTCTCTTTGGTACGATAGGGAAAAATGGCTTGGAAGTGACTATATCCGAGCTCACAACAGGATCAAATTAAATCGCCACATGAGGAACGTACATCCCTGCAGGTGGAATCCTTGTGACAGTTTGAATTCACATCACCTCATTTCATTCGCATACATTATGCAATATCACCAAGCAATCCTCTAAATTGACCAATCCCGCTGACATTCCTTTTCTTCTGCCTCCGTCTTTTTTGTCACGCTCGCCGTCTTATTTTTACTCCGTTTTTTTGCGGGTGAGTATCATTATTGTTATTGCGGCATAGGATATAGCTACGACCTGAACTGGTTGCTTTGCTTCTCTGCTCATTTCAGGATATTGTTGGAGTGAAAGTCACGGGAGAAAATTGTGATGGTGGTGCCACCAGAAACATTCTATAATATTGGAGGGAAACAAGCTTCGTTAGTCAAAGCGGGGTGGGCAGAGAGCACGCAGGGCGACCTTTATACTATTGCCAATTTATTCTGTGAGGAAACAAACAATTTAAAAGAACAAATGAACTAAGCGGGTCCCGCTTTGCATGCAATCCCAAGAATAATATTTTTACTCCGTTTTTTTGCGGGTGAGTATCATTATTGTTATTGCGGCATAGGATATAGCTACGACCTGAACTGGTTGCTTTGCTTCTCTGCTCATTTCAGGATATTGTTGGAGTGAAATTATTCTGTGAGGAAACAAACAATTTAAAAGAACAAATGAACTAAGCGGGTCCCGCTTTGCATGCAATCCCAAGAATAATGCAAAATAAGGGAATGAAATAAAGTTATTATTATTTGCCCCTGACTCACACATGATGATGAGCTATGATAAGTGTGACGTTTCGGAAAGATAATGATTTGATATATACATTGGATCATAGCCAGAGTCCAGCAAGAACAGTGCACTGTACATAGTTCCTCGAACTTACAACTGAATATAATTCTTACAGTGACGATGAAAATGCACCCGCCTAGGTTGACTCGACCAGTGATTTATTGTTATGTTTCACCTTCAAATTCAGATGGTAGCTTGATGGGTCAATGATTCAGTGGATAAAGAAATGGACAAGAGTGAAGATGCTAGAAAATATTATATGGTTTGCTCGATAAATAGAAATATGCTTAAAAATATGTTCAATGGCTACTAGAAGCGTATGAATCTTTTAACATAGCTAATAAATTTCCTGCGCACCAGCAAGCTGGAGAAGTCGACAAAAATAGTCATGTACATAATTTTGAGCCGAGATTTTTCCAGAGGGAGACATCTTTTCATAGAAGAATACAAAAAAACCTGGAGTTTTGAATGAAACAACTGAATTTGTTAGGAAAGCAAAACGATTGTTGTAGTTCTGTGTCAATTTTCCTGACAGTCTTGTGTCTTGTATCTGGTCACAAATCTTTACCATTTTTCTTCAGTGCTGTTCATTTCTTTTAATGAGACAATGAATGAAGGTAAACAAATGACAAAGAAAGTCGGGACGGTTTCCTGTATACTTTTTCTTTCTCCGGAGAAGACGACACGTAGACAAATCACGGTTGTCCCGCTGCATGTCTGAGACCTTAAAAAATCCCCGTGAAATATTAGTGTCGACTGTGGTAACTTTTATGAACTGATTCATGGTTGTCATCTATCTACCTTGTCCTCGGTGACTTTAAAATGGGCATTAGGTACAGAATCCCATTTTAAAAGAACATTTTTCCAGACTTTATTAGTCTATACTGTCCCGTTTTTGTGTTGCTACATTTGGAACAAGCAAGTGAAAATAAATTTGCAAGATTTACAACGGAAATTGATTTTTTGTCGTGGTATGTGTGGAGCATTCAATGACTTCTATTTTCTCTGCAACTATGCAGGAAAGGAAGGAAGTTGCCCTTTGCGATGTACTGCACAGTCACAAACGTTTGAAGACCTGACTCCACCACCGGAACAAAAATTCATTGTCGTGTACAAATAAATGGCAAATGTAAATAAATAATATCATTCAGAATGAGAATGTAAAAAATGGAGGGCTTTGCCCGTATCCGAATAAATACATGCATAATACGTACATTCGGTTGGATGGAGTCACATCATAAATTATTCGCACAGCCCACTGAAGCCGGAGAACATGGAAAGTTAGTGCAAGAAAAAAGTAGATTTTTTTGCTCAACGTTGAAGAACAGCTCACATTGAATTTTATCTTTTGACTATCCCGAGAAAAGGCAAAAAAATTGAAACAAAAAGTGAGCAAATAACAAAGAAATAGTGACAGGGCTCCATCCTGTTTTTTTCGGCTTTGATCTTCGACCTTCTATCTAAGTATATATAATTTGTTCATAATATTGAGTGAACGAGGAGTATATTATGGAAATGATAATAACATGTGTTTCTTTTTTTAACAACTTTTTCCTGCGACAAGATCACACTTTGACAGTTTTTTTTCTGTCCCCATAGTTATTATATTTTTTTGTTCAACAGTCAAGCAATTACTGTCAGCAGAACAAAGTAATTCCGTATTGTTTTGATAATAGCCTATTTCGTGTTCTACAATTATTACAATTACCATCAACATGAGTATGACTATTACATATTATGTATGTACAATTTCACATATGTTAGTGTAGGATTATTATTGTCACAAGGCTTGGCGTAGAAAATTGAGGATGTGACGATGGCAACTCAAGCATAATCTTCTATATACAAGCATACACTTGTACATATTTATGTAGGTCTCTACACTATGATTATTTTGTTGTTTTAGGTTTGGGTAATAGGGAGGACGCACAGCACTAATTAAACTCGTAGTCACCAAACCCCCTCCTCATAAATAGAAACAGGGGAACGCGAACAAAAAAAACAAACAAAAAAATAATAATACATAATATTACCGCACACAACAGGGAACCCAGTTTTGTTGTTAAAACCAGTGAACCCCAGACAGAGCGACAAAGATCACTTGTATATGCATGTACACAAGTTTGGTGTTGTGGGCATTCCATGAAATGAGCAAGTCAGGGAATACCACTGAAGTCAGACCATTTTTACCACAGCGCCATAGTCCTGTCATTCTGGAAATGGCAGAAGGAAGAAGAGGGAGAAACTTGTTGTTGTTTTGTTATTAGAAGGAGAAGCAAAATAGGGGAAAATAATAATATGGATGGAAAGAAGAGGATGCGAAGAAGGGAATGGACTCAGAGACACAAATGGTATCAGTGTGGAATGAACACAATGGCCAGAAAGAAATGAGCCGGAAGTTTAATTTGAAAAAGGCAAGTGAAACTCAACCACCACTATACCACCACGCCACCGCCACGTTTTATCAAGACAAAACGCAGCACAGAGAATAATATGAGTTGAAAATAGAAACACGCTTAGCTTTGCTTCCCGACAAAAACAATGCACTCACACATACATATCTTCAAGATAAACACGAACAAGAAAAATTTTATTACTTTTCTTGAATAGATGCTTCCTTGATCATGGACTTACTTAAATAAATACGATTGCAAAAGAAAGACAAAAAAATAGCCTTGGTTCAGATATGTCTATTGTGTAGATATGCATACGCACGGATAATATCATTGTTTTGTGGGGGGAAAGTGCAACTTTCTTCCTTAACACTCAAGATAGCCCACATTCTTTTCTCCTTTTTTTTGGACTTCAGGGCCACAAAATATGTACATGAGAGGAACATCGACGACAACGACTCATTGTGAGCAATTATTATTCGAGAGAGAAAAAAAGCGAAGGGCGAAACGAGAGAGACAAGAGAAACCTACGTGGAAAATGATGTTGATTACGTGGCCACCAGGATCAAGAAAAGGAAAGGAAAAGTGCAGTTTTATTGCTACTCATGGTTTCGCTCTTCTCGCTAACGATAAGATAAAAACTCGTTGTCATGCTGAAGTTTTCCTTTCATTATCTTTCCCAAAAACAAAAACAAACACATTCGCAGGGACGGCTCCGAAAATGCTTATTTTGCAGAAAAGAGGAAACGCAAATGAAAGGAAGGGAATGAGAAAAAAAGTTTCAATTTCCAAATCCATAGTATAAAAATAAATAGTGTATTGAGCAGAGTTGGGATTAGAGAGAGTTCTGTTCAGCAGGTGACGAACTTTGACCGATAATGGAGTACTTACTGAAATAAACATGGAATGACTCCAGCCAAATGTTTTTCGCTTAATATTTCGCTAGTAATCTGGAAAAAGTTTTTTTTGTTTCCTTGGGTTTATTGGACAATAACCTGTGGATGGATCCCATAAAAAGTTAAATTAGACATTTGCAAAGGCAGAGAAACATATATTTAATTATTGTAGCTCTGTCGTAACTCTGGCATGGCGCCATGGTGGTTACTAAGACTCAAAATGAGAAACTGCCTGATGACTTCACAACGTGTGAAATTCTCATCTGGTATCTTAAAACTTGTGCTGGAAATTTTCTACTTTATGATCGCAAGAGTTATGAGACATTTGTACTTGGCCTGATGCAAAACCTCAGTTTTTCTATTCCAAGAAATTATTAATTTAGGCGGAATTGTGGACGAGAAGGTGTAATGGTGGGTCATACAACATGTGTCATACAGGAAACAGTGAGCAATAAAAAAGGAAGAGAAAATTGGATTTCGGATGATCAATTTAGCAGATTATCGCACAAAATCATCACTATTTCACCAACTGGAGACAGATCATCACATACCTGCTGAATTATTCCTTTCTATTTAGTTCAAGATGTACTTTCCAATGAATGTATGTATCCGTGTTTTAATCGAGTTTTAAAAATCATATCACCAAGCATCAGGAACAGAGTTAAACTGACATGTTTCTGGAATCAGAGTTATTACTGCACGAGTCAATTTTATGGGAAAGGTAAATGAGATTGTTATCGGGGCGGAGGACAAAATTGTTCTTAAAAAATCACATTCAAACACGCTTCTTTTATTACCCTTTTTACGGATTTCTTTTCAGCGGACAAATGGAGAAAGATTCCTTGCATGCCAGTTAAAACAGACTTTCGAGTGCTTTTCAGCACTATTTATCAACTGTATAGTCCCTGTTTTGCCATAAAATGGGAACTACAGTGCATAAAATGGGCACAGTAACTTCTTTTTAAAATGGAATCTGGAAACAGAATATGACCGACGAGATTACCAAAGACCTAGAACTGACGCAGCCTGCAACATACTTACTACAGGGTTCTTGGGTACAAAAAAAAACTAATAAATTGCAGAGTAAATTTAAACACTCTTTTCCGCCTGTGCTTCAAAAAAAAAATTATACTCAGCACGCGATGATGCACGTAGTCATAAACTACATAGAAAACGCACACAAACAATACAATGGGAAAACCATTATTTCCTATCGTCATTCACAATATTTAAATACATGATCCCATGTTACAGGTTCAACTTTTATATGCTTTCTCCTCTTGGGGGAAAATGGGACAGACACGTGATTTTGTCTGAATTTACTATTATTATCAAGTTGAGCACGCTGCCACTCTACAAAAAGAATATTTCCACCAAACAAATCTAAAATTCTACTTTCTCTCATCCTTCCTGGATGAATTCTTCTCGTTTTTTTGTTTATTCGAGAAAAAAATATATTCGTGCTGTTCCTGTGGTTCTGCAGTAGTGGGATTGTGGAAGTGGTGTTTTTTTGGGTTCAGCTATAAGTGAGAGTAAGAAGAGGAAGTGGAAGAATAGGGTAGTTTATTGAATCACCTGCATCGGAAAAGAAATAGAAACGTCAAAAACAATCCGATTTTTCTCTTCTTCCTTTCTACACTTTTAAACGATTTTCTTGTTGAACTGAAAAAAAATGTAATTTTCCTTTCCATATGATGCATTACCCAGCAAATCATGGGTGCACATATGAGTCTAACTGTATTAAAGGAAGGAGCTGGTTGTGGTAGATGGGAATGTTGTTTGGTGGGGAGTGGGGATGGTGATTTAATAAAAAAGATATTTTTCTTGACTGATTGCAACTTCCTTTCGAAACTCATATGGTTTTAACTCGCAAACCAGCATCAGCTACCCGAACTGTTTCGGAGGAACATTCAGCCGTAGATTTGCCGGCAGATTGAGAAAACTCAGTAGATATAAAAAACAACAGCGAAGATGAGCATGTCTAAAAATAATTTATTTTGAATGCATGTTCGTCGTTGTAGTTGAGAGTGCACACAGGATATTTTAAGAATTTCGATCTCAATGTTCATGTCCCTACACATATGTGTCCCTTGTTCCTTTGTGCTCCTTGTTTATATCATTATGGCTCTACTGCAAATCCTAACCAGCCCCGAATTTGTCAAAAATCCGTGCCAAAACTATCCACAAATGTCCAAAAGCTGTGTTGCATCCGTCCTCAAGGCTGTCCAGAATTCAGAAACACAAAACCAGTACAAATTTCCTCGCCTGTTTTATGGTGAGCATGCTTAGATTAGTTACTTTTATGATAAAAGTGTTGTACATGCTATAGCGGAAAAATTTATATGCAGGATTTATATGCATACATACTTTGCTTAACGTTGTATGTTTGATGTTATCTACAGCTAGTGTTGCTAGGTTTAGTATTTACATCGTCTTAGAAGGTGGTTACGCTGCTAAACAATTAAAGTGCATCAGATCCTGGTACCTTTGCTATTTCAACCGACAGTTGTAGTGGATATAAAGTATTCTACGGTTCATTGAAACTTATTGAATTGATATAGACAACTGAATTGGTCATTGAAAACACTGGCCAAAACGATTTTTTGGCTATCCAAAAAAAGAAGCATTTTCTGTGACAAGAATTGCAGCGGCCGTGCGTATGGATTTAGACTAAAAAGGGGCAAAGGACCAAGAAAGGAAAATTGAAAATAAAATGTGACAAAATTGCCCATAATAGTAATCATTACAGATGACATTACAAAATGCACCATTTGTCCAATTTTTTTATTCGGCAGTGTAGTATTATAAAGAGTAATGACTGCAAGTGGCACTTTTATGTTTTGTCATCATCATCCTAGAGAAAATTAATCCATTTCTTGTTTCGCGTTTTTTGCAATGTAATACGTAGAAACAACTAAAAAAAAGCAGAAATGCGGAAAATAAATGTCGGAGCGATGGTTGTTCTTTGGGATTCTAGGTACTTGTAAAAAATATTACATAGAATGGAGAATTGTTTCATTTTTAATCAGTTATTGTGGAAAGGATTCAGAGATTGGAGTTCTGTTGCTAAGGACTCCATTACAAGAATGTGTTCTGGACAAGCTGATTGAAATCAAACATTTTAAGCGTTTATTGTGCGTACAATAAAAGAAATGATATTGACATTTGTTGACATGGCACGAAGTGTGTGCTTCTCCCATCACGCTTAAGGTCGCTACATTATAAAAATTGTTAAGATTTTTCCGTTCACACTTATCAGAATTTTATAATGATATTAAAATTTAGATTGAATAGATTTGTTGAATGTGATTATTTATTTTGTTTGAGGCATGATAATTTCTAATTTTACGTTTCCTAACGGCTTGTAATTTGACATGTATGACTTTTTAGCGAAATGATGCATTTTCCTCGGAAAGCTGGTGTCTACCAAAAAAACCAGATTAAATCCAACGTCAACCCCTTTACTATTTAGTTATTGTTGGCAGGACCGGCGCATTCAATAAAAACCGCGTAAGCAAGCAGTAGTCCCAATAAACTTTACTCGTATTGGCCTTGCCCAATAATAACAGTGAAAATGTTTGTGACTTGCGTTATGTGAACTGGAGCAAGCCAGAGCGCAGCAATTGATTTAATAGCTAAAAATCAGTTTCAGTGAAAAGAAGCCTATTTTTCCTGTTGTTCCGCAGCAGTAAATCACTTCGAAGCAGAGCACTGATCGCGAAATTCTATTTATAAAATGTAATAACATGTGATTCGTTAGCTGGTCCATAATTCAACCCGAACGATTTTTTTCCCTGTACACACAGGCGCTCACGTCACGTAGTGTTGTTTGTGAGCTTATTGATTCGTGAAGACACATTTTATTTGTAAAAAAAATCGGTGCTATCCAAAGGCGACTTTTGAAACAGAAAAATTCTATCAAGTACACAAGCAGAGAAATGAGTACTGCTTAAAATTTAGCCTTTACTTCTCTCCTGCTTGGACCACAGTTCAAGTCGACAATAAAGAACAGTGGTGGAAACGCACTGTAAATGTATGGGAATAATGGCTACCACCACAAAAAAAAATATTAGGTTTTGTAACAGGAAACGGGTTTGGCTTTGCTCCTTTTCCTTGAATTTGTTTTAGGACGACTGTCAAAATGTTCTCGTTTCTGGTATCATCCCTTGTTTTACCCCTGGTTGGCCAGAGGAAGGAAGCGTGGACATTTCACAAAGCAACTCATGCGTACGTGGTCAACTCCCGTGACAAAAAAAGTGCAAGTAGATGTATAGAAAGGAGCAGAGATTATTAGTATAATACTTTTGTGTGGATTCCTTGAAAGGGGGAAATCGATTTTGTTTTCGTCTGCTATTATTATTATTATTATTATTATATATCATTTGCTGTCTGTGTTCGCACAGTGTTAACCGTGAATAAATATTATTATTGTCAACCTATTCTATATAATTGTGGGGAGCCTAGTTGTTCATTTGTCCTTTTTTTTGTGTTGGGCATTACTACCAAAACAATGAGTGTGTTGTTGTGCGCGCCTGGTTTCAGCTCGTCAACTCTATTTGTTAGGAAAATTCATTGAGACGTAAAAGAGTTATGGGAAGCTACATCAAACTAGTTAATAATAATAGCATTATGAATGGTCCTTTGATCCGTGCGAAATTGCTTTCGCTTTGAACAAATACACGATTTATCCAATCCTTTTGAGATTTTCCCTGCTCATTTCCAGCGCTTCGTTCACAATTTGTTGTGTTGTGGTCGTGTTTGCATTTCGTCCTGGATTTTCAATGCGTGTCAACCCACCCACATTTATTCTTCCACAGACTGGTTACCATTATTGACTCTGTCTCGAACGGATTCACCAAATATCAACACTTATAAGCTTTATCAAATTTTGTTTTCCTGTCCAAATTATTTAAATCGGGTTGACGGCCACTCCTACCGCCTCACATCGAAAGCAACGTTAAAACCTGGGATAATGAAGAAACCGGAAATTGAGCAATTGTATGGTGAATATATATAATCTTGCCTGTAATTTTGTACTGGTATCTTGTTAGACAAAATGCGTACAGTAGTTGTTAATCCTAACCATTTCCAAATCAAGGGCTATTGAGATCCCGCAAATTTCCGAGTAATTTTTTTATCCCTCACTTGTTTGCATTATTGTAAACAGGAAAATTGCGACGACGTATGTTGTCCCACTAGTCGATTATGCCAGTTTCAGTCTCATTAATGACCATTTGTTTAGATATACATACATCAGTGCTGGATCACGCTCGAACTGGGAAGTAATACAACTGTTGGCTGAATAGACTTTTCAACCGTATAATAAATAATAAATTGTACACATACGTCCTTTCATCTTTCTCATGCAACAATGCTGGATTGACGACACAACATCAAAAATCCTGCTGGATGAAAATCATAACCACGAAATTAGAAATTTTGTATGAGCTCGCAAATGTATCCCACGCAACTACCGTTTCAAACAAAATCCTATGATAATATAATATGTGTGGGATGTATAATCAGACCATAAACACGTGGTGCGGAACCTTCAAACAAAATCACAATATGATTTTGTAAACACTGATAAAAAAGGGAATACATATATGGAGGGAGCGGATTACAGATGCTCCACTACTCCAAGATCCCAAATCATTGCTGAAAAAAAGGGGAAAACAAGGGAAAAATCTAGTTTTGAGAAAAACAACTTGCAATAAGGACTGAGCAAACCCTTTTTAAAACAGAGGAGAAGAAAATGCTTCGTGTAAACAAGTGGAAAAAATAGCATATCACGTAAATATCTAAACGGGATAAGGTTGCATGTCAAAAACATTCATTTCTGTTTTAAGAGGGGAGTTCGACAGCGCGTAAAATCAGACAAGACGAGAAAATATGGACAAAGTAAAAGGAAATAATAAAAGTGCACGGAACGAGAAAGTAAAGTCTCTGACAGATCGAGTTAGTTACTTGCTTACAGGGAGCAGCTTTATCCCCTTTTACTTCATTCCAAACTTTGTACATCGAAGCAGGAAACACAAGACGATAATATATTCTTTGTTTCGACCGTGAAGGAGAATGTCTTCAACCTATTTTCCAATGGACTACAAAAATCTGATTTCGGTGCAGTGATGGTGCCAGAGAAAATATTAATATGGACCTTCTTGTTTGTTCTGTCCATGGGCACGATCTTAGAGACATCTGAGCATCTACGCAGACATAAGTATAGTTTTCTGTTTCATCAATAAACAATGGAATGTGACCAAACGTGTGCGTAAGATACAATATCTGACTTGCTTTCGCTGAGGATAATATAAAATCCTTGCGTTTGCTTGTTCTGCATTCCATAACGGGTGTTAACATAACGTAGCGGGTTGGTCATGAGAAGGAGAATGTGCTAAGTTATATCATAGAAAATGCAATGCCTGATTGTTTTTTTTTTTAGAAAAAAAAGTATCCCTTTCCAGTCGCAATCACTTCCACTTATGATTCTAGAAAAACTAAAAAAAAGGACTGTAGCACATATCTCTCCATTCAAATTATTTCAGACATTCCTTCCCCTCTGTAAAACGTGCTTCTAAAATTTTGCCGTTGTCATTATCAGCATATAAAGTTCAGCGTCAAAGTAAATTTTAGTATCGTATCAGTGGTAAAAAGTCGAGTCGCGGCGGATCATCGTTCACTCCATTCTTTTCAGTTTGGCAAGGTCCTTCCTTTCAGACATTATTTGTACCCTTCACTTCACACTTTTACTTTTTGAGGAGGAAAAGGAGACCCTGTTCACTCTGTTCACAAATTATCTGGTATGAAGGAATCCGTAGTGGTTTGGCTCTGCCTACAAAACTTCCCATTTTGCTTCGACAAAGTATTAACCTTTCCACTGCACCCAGTTCCGATTTGCCAATTCATCAAGAAAAGTTTCTCTTCTCCGGCTGACAAGTGGTTGAGAAAGTGATGGGGAGAAAGAAAAACGCTCATTAAAAGTTTTTTATTCGTTCACGCCGCCTCTTAAAAAAAGGGGTGCCTTTCCCTCATCTGACTGTAAGATACATTTATTCTGAGAGTCAGGTATGATTCTCCGGAAATTGTGGCAAATTTGTAATTGCATTATTTCATAAACTTTCTTCCCTTCCCTTCACTTCTCTCCCTTCATCAATCAAGGAGACGTGAAGGTGAGCCGTTATTGTAATCAGAAGAATAATTCTCATAACTTTTCTCACAAACCAGCAGAGAAAAACTTGTCTGAAGGATACATTAGTACAGTCGTTTTCCTAATTTTTTCCCCAGGAAAAAAAATTAAATATACTTTATTTTCGGAAAATAATAAAGTATCTTGGGTGACGAAATTGTGTGATGGAATCAAACATTGATCTCTTGATTAGCGCATGCGCTTGTATTTACCATTATAACCCGCTGTGCTAATAGCTCTATAATAATGAGTTCTCAACGGAAAAACATTTCTCAGAAAGAAAAGAACTTGAACAGACAATACAAAGTATTTTTCAACACCTTTCCGTGAAAAAAAATTATGCAAGGTTGTCTGGAGAACTTGTTTGTAAGAAGGTACATAATGTGAAGTTGAGAAATATGGATAAGTATAAAACAAGGCGAACAAGATGGAAAAGTTTCCCTTCAATTTGTAAAATCCATGGTTTGTTAAATTACAACAAATCAAAGAGAGTTCAAGCAAATGCTACCCTTTGAGTGTGCATGGATCCGTTAAACGCACAGAATTGAAAAATAAAGGAGCCTGGCTATATGTGAGAAAAAAAGAAGGTACGACTGTTAGAAATTCAAGGAGCCACGGTTGAACAAGAAGAAAGGAAGAAGAAAAAAAATAAGCGTGAAGTGAAAGCAAGTTTCTTTTAAAAAGTATTGAAGATGAGTCAATGAAACGAGATGATAATACAGTAGCAGAATGAGAAAGGTAAGAGAATGGGGGATAGACAGAAAGGGGAAACGTTTTATGTCCTCCACATGGAATACCTTGCAATAAAGAAAGAAAATGAAGAAGAGAATGTTTGAAAGAAAGTAGAAATTGGTGAGAAGAATAGGCACTTTTTTCCTGCGACCTTTTATACTCTCATCTTTTTTACGGCAACCACACACGTTCCATTCAATTTTCCTCTTTGCTCATTTTCTCAGAAGGTGTGCGTGTACTACAGTGCTTACATATTTCTTGGCGAAAAAAAGGGAGAGAAAAAAAATTATGCTTGTGGTCATATCCTTCTCCTCAGTCATCTTCGCCGAAGTATTGGTCGAAAGTTTACACGTGCACTCACATTTTTACTACATAAGTGTCACACGGGATGTGTGTGCGTGGAAAGTAAATTTTTTTGCGTGCAGTTCCATGCATTTCCTACTCAAATGCAGGAAGTTTATTTTAAGGGGCAACAGTGTTCCCCTAATTTGCATTTTGCATACCATAATCCGTTTATTAAATAGCATGGTGAGGTATGGGAATGACCTTGCGCCACGAAGGGGGCAATCAATCCTACCCAGGTCAACATTTTTTAGTCAACAATATGCCAAATTGAAG
>JAHZNF010001915.1:0-12532 GCA_027744215.1 Troglopedetes dispersus
ATATCATCATTCACCAGAGAACAATGCAATAATATAAAGCTCGTTTAAGTTTCACTGTCGAATTAAATGATAACATAAAAGAGAAAAAAAATCGTTGGAATGTAAATACCTCACCACCACCACTTACCTGCGGCAAATAATACTACTACCGTGTTATCTGAACACTAATGTGGAGACGAAACATTAACTCAATTATATTTCAAGTTTTAATGCTCAGAGAAAATTATACATACACGGATAGGATACCAAAAAAAAAATTTTTTTGAGCCGAAAATCATTTTATTGTCTGGCATTGAAAAAAATACCGTGTATTACACAGAGATTTCGCCTGTGTCCATAATGTGACAGTAATTGCAGGTTGCATTGTACATCATCAGAAGTAGTAACAAGACATTATAATCATATCGTACACATAATTGTGTGTATGTATTATCATCCTATGGTATTTTGTGGACACACTAGTGCACGTGTGTGATATATGCACACACACAATATTTTTTCCTGCTCCTGATCAGAAGCAGACAAAATCCATACTTTTATATTCGAAGAAAAAAATATCACACCAGAAAAAAATATTATGCATCCATCACTTTGTATATATTAGTGACGATGACGGTGTGTGCATGTGTGCGAAAATAATAGTGATACGTTTTCCATGATGAAGGTTGCCCAAGCTAGGAAGACGTGAAAAGAATGACAGCTAAAGACTAGTTTGTCGTGATCTGATGGTTTTTATTTGGTTTCCCCTCTGCAATTTTTTTGGTGCATTTTTTTTTAAAAGCTAATCAAAAAGTGTGTGCATATATGTAGTAAATCTCCTCTTGATTGTGATATTGTTCTACAAAACGACCGGCTCCTGCTGCTCTCTGTAAACATTGATATTTGTTTGAACTCCACACTCAGAAACCCCAGTCCACACAATTTTTGTAATTTTGTGCTTTGTGGAAAAACTCGTCAAAATATTTGTCCGTCTGCCAATACCAATTTGTTGCTGTGTCCAATTATTTTTTTATGTATGTATAATTTTCTCTGAGCATTAAAACCTGAAATATAATTGAGTTAATGTTTCGTCTCCACATTAGTGTTCAGATAACAAGGTAGTAGTATTATTTGCCGCAGGTAAGTGGTGATGGTGAGGTATTTACATTCCAACGATTTTTTTTCTGTTTTATGTTATCATTTAATTCGACAGTGAAACTTAAACGAGCTTTATATTATTGCATTGTTCTCTGGTGAATGATGATATCACTCTCCTTGTCTAATGGTGTGTGTAATACTCTTCGCGTTTTGTGCACACATAAACTTGAAATTAAGGAAATGAGCCATAATTTATGTGCCATTAGTCTCCACATGGATCTTGAATATATGACACAAGCATAACAACACTACCATTTTTTTGCGCTGACTGATTGCAAAAACCTATGTGAGAGGATAAAGTGGCTCGCATGCAAATTAAGTGTGTCTCCTGTCACAAAATAAAAAGTTTCTCTCTTGTCACGCATGTAAAAAAAATTGCCGGGGTCAATTGAATAAAAATTTATACTGAACTGATTAGGTATATAATATTTATCCTTTTTCTTTTTTTGTACAAAAAAATTACCTATGTAAACACTTTTGAACACAAAACGTTTTGTTTTCGGAGAAGTGTACGTGGAATTTTGGAGAGTAGATAAATACACATGGCTTTTTTTCTGAGTGACACTTGTCAAAAAACGATGGATCAGTATACATCCACACAAAAAGAATTATGGACACAGGGGAAAACAGAGAAAACAAAAGAATGTACTGATGATAACCACCACCACTGCTGCTCTCTCGTGCTGATAATAATTACCCATGATTATACAAGATGAGCCTGGCAAATCAAAATGCTTTGATTGATGAGTGGGTGGCACACTCAACACGGATTGAATTTTTTTAACACAAAAATTGATCCAACTTTGATAAGAGACAGAAAGTACAAGAACTTGCTACTATTCACTCAGCACTGAAAAAATGATAAGCTTTGCCACCGCACAAATTAACTGCACTCCCACTCAGAACAAAATCAAATAAAGTTGATACAACCACTGTGGAATATCTCTCGTGAAAGCTGCTGGTTGACACTGGAGCAATGCAGATATTATGCGTAACCTTTGACATTAATATTTAAACGTGCTACCAACCAGAGACCTATTTTTGAGTACAGACCATGCTCCAAGGTAAACACTCAAAAGTACTCAGCTCAACTCCCTCCAGCAATAGCACAACGGGAAACCTTTTTTTTGCTTCGAATAATACAATCCCAATAATGAAGCCATTATTGAACACAATCAGGCTTAATAAAAAAACAGCACAAGATATCCGACAACGAGATTTCTCTGCTCTTTCTCTTCATGGACAACTATGTTCTGCAGTGGGTTCCCGCACACAACTGGTTATCACCATCATACAAAACAGGAATATGATATGCACAAAAAAATATGAAAAAGGCAAGGACGTGTAAAAAATATCACATTGCACCAAACCGTCTATAATTTCCAGCTTTTGTTCATACGATGGTTCCAAAATCTGGTTTCAGAAAAATTGCGAAAAAAAAATCCGTAGAAAAAACATACCCGGAATGGAAAGCATGCATGCGATAAGCTTCCCTACACTTTCTTTATCTTTGCTTACACTCTCATCTACATAACGTGCTTACACTCTCGAAAGAAAGTTAATCTAGGCCAACGAAAAAAATAACTTGTCGAAGTGTGCACACATACGGGAAAATATTATTAGATATGTTTTTTGCACATGAGTGAGCATTGCCCTGTTGTGCTCATATTGAAAAGTTTGGTGCACTTCTCTGGGAGCTTCCGTGTGGTGTCTCGCTATCAGAAATAAAAGAGAAAGTGTTCCAGCAAAATAAAAATGGAGCAGCTTGATATAACATCACTAGGATATCTACTATATACCTGTCAGCACAGCTGTGGACGGATAAGAAAAAAACCAATGTGGACAGAATTGCCGGTTGAGCCGGCTCTACGAGCTCTACGATAAGTCTAAATATTGCTCCAGAGAATTCGCAAAAAAGGTAATAACGGGAACGACACCGCATTGCATTTTTTTGCTCCAGTCAAAAAAAGAACATAGTAGATAGCTGGAATATACCGGCAAAAAATTATTACGTATAACATAGCTATATAGGTGCATACTAGTATGCTTATCTATATGTGTAGACACAAGAAAAGTCATTCACATTATGATGGAGTAGTGCCAATATATTTTTTCCTAAGAAAGCCCTGGAGAAAGCAAGAAAAATCTCTTTCGCGTCAATTCTCCACTAATGTCCATTTATTCTAATAGATTGGCTCTTATTTTTTTTCTCCAGTACCATTCTGTACCAGGAAAAGAAACAAAAAAGAAATTTTCTCGGAGAAGTCAAAGGAAAGTTAAGTGGGCTCGGATGTCGGTTCAACTTCCTTGGTTGCCTAATTGCCACGATAAATGAACTCTGACGTGTAGCCAGCCTTCCTTTATTGGAGGCGATTTATTACAAGTTTTCCTTATTTTCTTGAGATGCATGGTGGCACCGGCAGCACTAACTACAGTACACAAATAAATGTGTCCAATTTCACTTTGCTGATAAATTTAAATGTATGTACTATATAGTTCAGAATCCTGAGGTGGTCATTATCATTACGTTGCCAACTTGGAAAAAATGGAGCAAGAATAGATCAATAATGGTGATTATTATAGGCCACGTAACAATATCCGATATGAGAACGGCTTTTTTTTGGAGGAAAAGGCTAATTGACACTTTCAATTTGGCAACACAGAAAGTTGCACACATTTGAGGTCCATCATTGGAAATAGTGGTGGAACACGCTTAATATTAAATATTAGATACGAAGGAGTTTCCAGATTCCACAGGATCATGTGATATGTTCAATAATGTTTTGGAGTATTATAATAACCAATGTTATCGATGGTATCTTGATTTTGCCTTTCTTCAACACCTCCTTGATTTTAATTATGGCAGAGTGAATCCCAAAGTTTTGAAAGGTGGTAATTCATTCTTTGATTTTGATAAATGAACAATTTTTTTTTGGTTTGGATTGCATTCTTTGCAAATGAAAAATTGATGCTTAAGAAAATAAAGCAAAAAGTGAAGGAATGAAGATGTTACCTGGAAGTGGAGGATAATGGTCCATATCAGTCCCAAGATCATGTGATATGTTCAATAATGTTTTGGAGTATTATAATAACCAATGTTATCGATGGTATCTTGATTTTGCCTTTCTTTAACACCTTGATTTTAATTATGGCAGAATGAATCCCAAAGTTTTGAAAGGTGGTAATTCATTCTTTGATTTTGATGAATGAACAATTTTTTTTGGTTTGGATTGCATTCTTTGCAAATGAAGAATTGCTGCTTAAGAAAATAAAGCAAAAAGTGAAGGAATGAAGATGCACAAAAAAATATTAAACCAAAACGATTATTTATTCACATCAACTTTGTCAGTTTTTTTCAGAAAGAAACGTTGTTTCTTTAGTAAAAGGTGTGTCCAACTTACTTTCCGATATCTCAAGAAATCCAGAGCGGTTTGCACATTTTGGAGCATGTGAAATCTCATCCGACCCCTTTCCCTGGGCTAAAAAACAAGTAATTTACACACACAAATCCATCAATACACACTTACATACATTAACATTTTATTATTTTACCTCATTTACATAAACAATCATCATCATCACCATCATCACTTCCTAATTTAACATCCTCCAAAAAATACTCGCATCATAAAAATATTTTTTAATACCACCTTCCTCCCTAATATTTTATGGTCACATTTATGTACTATTATTATTATACAAATAAAGATTCTTAATACGGCTGAGCGACCTTGCCGCATTCGGTGTGTGGTCACAAAAATGGCATGGCTTAAATTGATTTTTGTTCCCCTTCTTAAACGAAAACAAAACTGGAATACGTACAGCCTATAGCTTATCATTTGAACAAAACATCAAATATTTAGAGAGAACAAAAAAATACTCATAGAAAAAAAGCAATATTTCGTGGGTGGCAGCTCAAAATGTAAATCGCGAATATTAAAATTCCGTACGTCATTTAAAGACACACATGTCCCACCTCAGCTCAGGAAAAAAATATTAGGAATTTGGTTTTGATTACCGAAGAAGAATCATAATGTGTGTCCAACTGAAAAGTGACCCATCAACACAAATATTATACGCTGCTCATTATAAAAAATATATATTAGAAGTTTTGATCCCACCTTATCTATTTCTTTTTTAATGCTTTCTGTCTCTTTAAAAAAGTATAAGGTAAAAGGTATAAGCCATATTATAGTGATCATCAATATATATTGCCTTCAATTTCATTTGCATATTTTTGGTACACCTCGCCTCAGCCAAATATGGATTTTTGAAGGAGTTTCGTAATAATTTTCTTTTCTAAACAGAAGGCTAACTAACACACAAAAAAGTATGATAAGTAAGTCAGCTGAAGTGTGTTTAAAAAAGGGAAGGAGTGCAATAAAAGTGAGACCATGCATCAATATTAATATAATTTTCTTCGTCTTACCAGATGTTCGCCGGATAGTACTTCCAAGAGTGACACCAGATTGTGGCCATCTCGAAGGTCTTCAAACAAGTCGCCCACGCGCTTTCCACACTGAAATTGTAGAAAAAAGTATATTAATTTAAGGTCACTCTAAAAAGACATGTCCATTGTGTCCATTGAACACAGCAAAATGAGAGTCATTTCAATATTGAAATTCTTGACACAGAAAAGAACCAAAAAAATATTACAAGTGGAATGAATAGTGCATTTAATTTAAGAAACACATCCATTGAACACGGCAAAATGAGAGTCATTTCAATATTGAAATTCTTGACACAGAAAAGAACCAAAAAAATATTACAAGTGGAATGAATAGTGCATTTAATTTAAGAAACACAAAAGATATAACATACATTCTTTTTGGTCACATGTTGACCCGTTTCGGTTTTTAATGTGTGCTAATAATATTCACATACACGCTTAAACTCAAATCGATGAACACATTGTGACAAGATTTTTTTGTCACAAAAAAACAACAAATGTGCAAACTTGAAGCAGAAATCATATTTGCATTTACAAAAAAATTCGTGTTTCAAAACTCAAAAACATGAGAATGGCGGCAACCCTGGAAAAACCAAGAAGATCATAAAAGTCACACTTGGCAAACACACGACAATCTTTATGGATGCATACGAAACGTGCAGGATTGCGGGAATGGGTTCATTTACTTAAATTAAAGATTCCAGTCGGGTAGGAAAAAAGGAGAACATGAAGAAAAGAATTGGGCAGATTATCATAATTAAATGATTAGGATGACCAGGATGATGGAGCTCCACACAGGAAAAAAATAACAATTTGCTCATGCACTCAATTATACAAAATTAATGATAATTTAAATCAACTATATACCTACTCAAATTATCTTTTGCGCACACATAAAGAAACTATAAACCTTAATAAAAACGGTGCAGTGCTCACAAATACACACTAGAAAAAATCACAACTGCAGAGATGATGATCACTTTTTAAAATCACACTTACGGATGATAAGGTATCGCAAGAGCATGACCCCGAGCATACATGAAGGCACGTGTACGTCTACGGCAAAGATGGAAGGGACCATACAAAAGAAAATTTTTTCTTGGTGAACATATTCAATCTTCTCCAAAAAATATATTACCAACCACATCTTTTTTTACAAAATACTTCACTTAATTTGCTCCAAATCTAAATGATTCTCACATCAAGATAACCACACGGCAAACCAAAATTATACCAGCCTACATTCATTTACTTATTTGAAAGGATAAAAAATGAACACTACATTTTATTTTAAAAACAAAGGGGAAAAGTCTACAAAAAACACATGTATAATAATTATTTGCTTCATAGTTTATTTTTACCTGAGTTCTCTTCCAGTCCTGATTTTATGGACGCAGCAATTTAAAAAATTGAAACAAAAAAACCTTTTTTAAAAAATAAATATTACAAACCTCCACAAAAGTATTCCAGGAAATAATTAATTATTCAATTTTCTTTGAAAAAATCTACCATCAAAATTGTAGCTTTCCAAAAAATTCAGTATCGCCCATTTTTATTGCTTGTGTGTGTATGTGTGTGCGCATAATTTGAGCAACCTCCACAAACAATTTTATTACCCAAGAAATATTATAGAGCTTTAATACCTGCGAAAATCACACTTTCATTTCCTCCTCATGCCGACGTGAGAGAAAAAGGAACATGTGCGAAAAATCATTTAATCCAAGCACTTTTTATTCAATTCACCTAACCTCGCCACATGTGAGCACATCTCTTATGCAAAGTTGAAGCCAGAAAGTATATAACTTATGTCGTATCCTTAAATCTATGAGCATCTCTTTTATCTAATTGTTGGAGGGAGACCTACTTCCATTAAGATTTTTTTCGCCTTCCAAACCAACAAAAAGGAATCATGCCACCTATTTTTTACATTTTAGGCGAGTCAAGACTACACTGCAGCCCGTGTGTACAGAAGTGACACACACCCAAAGGCCATATTCGGAGACCGAGTGATCTTCATTCTTCGCCCACACTCCTCACAAAATATATACTGATTTTAATAATAATCGCAAATACATATCTCCCTTTTCCAAATACATACATATATGCGTACATATATATAAATACTTTGAGTTGTTTCACAGAAACTCATCATCATAAAAAAAATATTTTCCAACAAAGCAAAGTACCTTCTCTAAAGATGTGTGTGCACATTTGTGCAATCATTGGAGTATTTTGTGTGCATAATAAAATATTATAGAAAACTGATTATGATTATCACATCCCCAACTCCCGTCCATTACGCATCTGCATTAGTGTACCCCTTATCATAAGCAGCAAAAATCGTGGACGGCGGCAACCTTAGTAAAAATTGAAATTTTTATGGAAATGACCTCAAATAGATTCCATATCGCCTTATGAAGATTTCTGGAGAGTAGCCACCATTTTTTATTTCGGTTAAATTAAATTCGATTCTGTTTCTTTTAAATTCATCACTATACTAGTAATTCTTTGATGATTGATTTAATATTTAATAATTTAAACATGTAGTACAGTTTGGCGCCATTAATTGAAACAATTGGGGCTCTCGAATCACAAAACAAATTAGATAGACGGATGATCGCTTTTCTTTCGCTATTGTTTCATACGAAAGCTTCAACTTTATATTTTTCGACCAGAGTTCATGAATAACACAGATGACAAGATGACACTGACACGAAATGTACAACACGTGTGATCTCCCTGCATGTGTCATCCAAAAAAAAAATTGCAAAACAATGGCTCATTGTTGTCCTCATGAGAAACTAAATGGAGCCATTTAAAAGAAGGATTGTAAAACAAGACACATCCAGTTTGTACTATAACAATAATTGTCCCTGTGTCTCCGCTTCCACGCAGTCATTAAATAATAAAAGCTCAATTAGCTAAAATCGTAATAATAATGACACATTCAACTCCATTTTTTGCTCGTTCTCCATCCCTCCACCACATTCATGAAAAATGGACACACTCACACACAAAACGTATAGGAATGAATCCATTGACCCACAAAAAAAAGCATCAGAGCTGCAGCAAAAAAAAATCAAGAGGACAAAAGAGAAACAATTTTTTTAGATGGACCGACCTGTCCATTCTTTTCAACTTTTGTAAAGTATATCCATCCAAAACAAAGCAAAGCTGTAATTTTGTCGTAATGAAAATAAACACAAGAAATATTTTTTGGAGAGACTCTTTTCAGGTGGGTGGAAGCTGTCATTAAAAATTATTTCTGTATTTTTTGCTCTCTCTCCCTCTTTGATTACAAAATTTTTTCTACCAAGTTGTATGTACTCATTATCCTCACAGGAGGTGCACTCCTATTTATGCACATGCATGCACATATACAAAAAATATGGCTCAACTGGATCACGTTATAATAGTGTCATTTTGAAAAAAAGGAGCAGCAATTTCAGTTGGTTTGACCACTGCTGCTGCTTTGCTTCATGTGTGTTCTGAGCTGTCTTGTTTGTGGCGTGGCTGCAATTTCGTCCCATCATAGAGAAGAGATGCGTTTGGGCAGGAAATGGGAAACTTCCACCCACGACCAAAAAAATCAACAAAAAGGAACTACCTTGTCTATCAGTGATTTGCTCATTCATCATACCAGTCACAACAACAAAGCTTGCTATTCAATCCTACCCGCTTTGTGTCTGAATGATGTGCACTGGTGCGCATAAATGTACTAATTTTTGTCCATCATCATGTCTTCAATTTTTTTAGGGGTCATTCTCAAATCGTGATTCATCCTCGAAAAAAATTATAATCATCACAATAATAATAACGCACACAATATAAAAAAATCTCCTTTCCTTCTTGAAATCCTAATCTGGTTTCAATGAACAATATTACGTGTAATATGTCCATAATAATGCATGTAATCATTTTATTGTGCGTAATGATTGCTTTACGCATTGTTTCTTTTTCTGATCCATTACGCTCAAAACATTTCTTTTCACAAAATTGTCCCTTCATCTGATATCTCTTCAAGAAGGTTCACCCACACCAAGAATTCACTGAACGGTGTGGGTGCACAATAGAAAGACACAACAACACGTGTCCCTTGCTTCAAGGACAATTCTGCAAAGTATTGTTCCTCTTTCTTGGACAATTACGGTAATAGTAAATAGTGGCCATAATATATTTTTGCTGCTCGGAGCCACCGCATAATTATTACGTCATATTTTTATAGCTCACATGGAAGAGTCCAGCCTTGATCGTTTTTCTGAAAATAGGCATGCGTACGCATTAATTGTTGTTTTAAATATCAAAAATCCTTCCTCTCAAACTCCGCCCGTTCCTCGTGTGAAGTAATTCTAGGACTGTGTCCATAAATGAGCTTCCACTTTGGAAATATATTTCTTTAAAGGTTCCTTTTTAATATATCTTTTTTAAAGAGAACCATTAGCATTCAAATAGCAAAGTCATTTCAATTAGCATACGTATTTTATGGACACATACATAACCCGTTCCTTGTCAAAACAGCCATAACTCACAAATTATTAATAGTGTGCCAAGCAAATACTAATTGTTATTAGGTAAGCAGGTGTGAATAATTTCTTGCTTTGTTCTTATCAAAAACTTCTGTCTGTGACAAATTTGATATTTGTGTTCCTTTCTAATTTTCTTAAAATGTGCTCATCTCCAACAAAAATCTTACGTGTCAATTTTTTATTATATTTCATTTTGTATATAAAAGACTTATTGTACACAACAGATAAGATGTATTCCTCTGTGTGCGCTACCTTCAAAATTACAACACAAAAAGTCTTCCCTTCAAAATTTATACTCTCTTTTTCCACTTCACTGAAAAAGGTTTGATCACCGTCATCATTTTGTCATCATCTCTTTTTTTAAAAATCTTCTGATTAATATGGTAATGCCAACTTCATTTGTTTTCTAAATCTCTCGAAGGCAAAAAAGGGGATCGAGAGAGGGACACTTTGGAAAGAAAAATAAAAATGAAATCGTTCACATTCAAAGATGACTATTTTGACGAGGTTAGAGGATGGCGCTCAATGAGCTCTCAGATGATGATAATGATGATCTCCTTTTCTGGCAATGTATTTTTTTGTTTAACTTAATTTTTCTGCACACACACAGTATTCAGTACGGTGCACTATTCTTCTTTGGCAATTGTGTAAAAAAATATTGAGGTTATGCGAAAAAAAGACGTAGTACAACATTTTGGAGGGTATAACATTATAAAATTGTGATGATGATCTGCTTGATCATCCAATAAAAAAAAGGTTCAAGTAGTGTGCTTATTTATGCAAATGTGCTTTCACGAAAAAAATCTGTTGTAAGTTCAATTTATTTTTAGTGGTTTTGTTGTGAATATTTGCTTAACTAACAATTTTATTATGATCTTCGGGCTAGACTATGATGAGATTTTGGATCTTCTTGTCAGATTCAGTGTATCCATTTTTGAAAGAGCCGTTAAGTGAGCTCACGACCGTGAACATGGTTGTTTTTTAAAGGGATTGTGCCGCGGGAAATATTTAAATCAAATGCTAATCAAAGTCTATCATTGAGACAGTCAATCATAAAAAAAACCAGAGAGTATCTAATAACCTCGAATTTACAAAGATAAGCCTAACCCGTTTCTATGTTTTATAAAATTGCATCTAACTACTTTCGTTGGTGCATCTCCCCGGATTTGCCTCCTAATTGTATCCTATCGTCAGCCGGAGAAAGTAAAACCAAAGAAAAAATAAACATGTTCAAGTTATGGCATGATTTGTTGGAGCATGCGATGCAGTTTGAAGCCATTAATTTGATTGCCAGGTGAGAATCAAAAACTCTAGATTGAGGAGAATCCATCTTTAAAATGCAGATAAGTGCATAAGTAACGGAGTAGAATAAAGCATAAATCATTTGAATACCGAGCGAATTCCTTACAGACTTTTCGCTAAATATTATTCCAAGGATACACAATAAATAACAAGCATGTCCAACTTGATTTGAAAATTTGTTCATAAAAATCTTATTCCATGATGGATAACCCTTGGAAGTTGATTATTCTGAAAGTTATGGATAGTATTCACGATGAAAGTTTCGTGACTGATTGCGACAAGCATTATTGGACACACCGAAGCTCACTAACAATTTCGTAAACCATTTTGTTCCCATCATAGCTGTTTACTCATAAAAGCATCTCCACAAAAAAACAGCACACCCTCGTTGCCTCCCTTTTATGCACGCCAATTTGGACTAGACAGTTCTATGTAGGCGATGAAAGGAAACAGTGACCTAATTAAATGAGAAATAGTTGAGCGCTAGTTTTTTTATTTTTTCAAGAGAGAAAATGCTTGCATGACCGTTACATAATGAATGGTTGTTATAACAGAAGCACGCAAGCAAATGCATAAAAAATTGGATGCAGTCAGGTGAATCATTAATTATGCATGAAATCATGATGAGCAGAACAATAATGTGTGTGTTTCACTCCTAACTTTAATTATATGCACGCAAACACTAAAATTGGTATAAATTATAAACCTTTGCTCAGGGTATTTTTGGGGAAATATACGGCTAATAAAAAATTTCAACAAATATCGCTTTTGATATCATTTAAGTCCTCAATGATAACGAACGAGACAATCGGTACTACCTATTGACACCGCGAATCACCTACAGAAACGTTTCCCGGCGCTCCGCTTACTAATAAATGAAATAACTACAAAAATACCTGTTTGAATTTAAGTCCTAAAGTTAATACACATTAAGTCCTGAACGACATCCTAATATAGTTTTCCTTCAAACTTATCCTACTTTTGTTTTTATTGACACAATAACTAAGATCAAATCTGGATCTCATGATCTGGAGTCATCTCAGCAGTTTGGAAGGAAAACAGGATACATGAAGTCAAAGAAATTTCCCAAATACTAGCTAGTTCCAAAAGAGAAGAA
>JAHZNF010001916.1:0-13623 GCA_027744215.1 Troglopedetes dispersus
TAGCAAAGCAACCATTTCCAATATTCTTATCTTACTTCCTTTCACGCAATAAATAGGAATTTCCTTCACGGCAAAAATGTAGTATATTTTTTTATTTCACAGAAGCAAAAAAATGCTAATCAATAGATTTTTTCTAGTGTGAGTGAGTAAGCTTTAAAAAAACGAAGCTGAACGGAGTGGCACGCACCAAGAATAAGTTTTGGTGAAAGAGAGCCTATTTTTTGGAAGAGGTATCATTTTCCCTCTCTGTACAGAAGTGTGAAGTGGAAATGAGGACACAACCAGGAAGTCGGAAAGAATCAAAGGGATCGGGAGACTTTTATAGGAAAATTTTATGCATGGCACATGCATGACGATATCTGCCATCTTGAATTGTACACTTTATTCCCTCGTCTGAAGAAAGAATAAAAAAGCTGGCTACGATATTTAAGGGAGTTGTAAAATGCACGGGATTCCTTCCCCGAATATTATTTTACGATGGTGGCACCACCAAAAAAATATATAAAATTTGTGTCCTGTCTCCGTATGCGTCCATCGTCGTATATATACATTTTTTGAGAAAGAAAAAAAATCAGAGGTCTTTCTTCAATGTGTACAATAACTACCATGCTCATTGCTCCCTGCTCCAGAAAAAAAAGTTGGACTGGAGAAAAATGTGATATTTTGCTGGAGGCTCAACTGGCCTGCTTTCTTCCTCTTGCTCACTCTCTCAAAACTGTTTAACAAGTAAGTGAAGAAAAAAATATTTTAGCACAAGAAAATACGAGAAAAAAAAGAGTAAGAAAAAAAATGTGGAAGACAGGAACATTCTAATATTCATAAATCACTTGAGTCCTTTTTTGCAGACATTCTCTTTTTGATAAAAATTTGTGAATGGGAAGAAGGAGCAGGAGTGGGACACACGAAGAAAGCGAAAAAATAAGCATGGAATGACGATGCTCCTTCGGAAATCTTTCGTATTTTCTAGTTGAAGCCTGGAAATTGTAACTGAGGAAATTTTTGTCTCCAGAAAATATCAGATAAGGCCTTCTTGTTGGCTTGTAATATTGTTCCCGAAAAAAAAATTGTTTCGGGGGAATGTATGGAGAAAAAAAACATGAATGATAAGTGTGTGTGCATGCCTTGGTTGACATTGGCGTGTAATATCTTTCTACTACTCCGATTGCTTATTATGCATGCGTGTACTTTCTCCAGAAACGCCTTCCTTTTGAATTGTGCTTAACAAAATTATAGTCTCCATTTTCGGACAGCTCTTATTTGAACATAACATCAAAATCGCAACAAACATTTTTGGAGTAGATGAGCCGGAACATTCATTTTGTTAAATTGAAACAAAAAAATTCTCCGCATTTCTTCTATTCATTTATTGCTGATAAGCACACAATATAGAAAGAGAAGAATGTCATGTTGTTCAAAAACTAAAATAATGCTATTATGTACAAAAAAAGAATTCACTTTTTGTAATCATCTAAATGTGGAAAATGTGGATAAGCATTTAAACTGCGATCTTCGTGTTTGTGAAAACGGCAGAACCTTTTAAGCGAAAAGTAAGGAAACCTCATAAACAAAATATAGAGGGATCATGTGAGCCACTGAGTTATAAAGTTAGCGCCGCCACCATATCGGCTATTTTGTGCAGTCAGGATAGTAATAGTTGTGTATAGCTGTCACAGTGTGACATCATTTTTCTTTTCTCGTTTAAATATAATTTCCTCCTTCGAAGAAAAAAAACGAAGTTGGCCACTGAGAAGAAAGCGAGGAATAAATGGAGCACAACCACCACCACAATCCCGCTCGCCAAGAGGAGCAAACCCCGACGAAAAAAAGGAGAAAGGAAAATTGCGGGAAGTGAACGAAAGATTACAAGAATTTATATTCCTTTTTGCTCCTTATCCAATAGAAAACCAGTGAGACAGGGAAACTTCTAGAAAAAAAACGAAGCCAACAATATTCAAATTATTGTTCTGAGGAGGCCCATTCAACAAAGACTTAACGGCTCATTCACTATTCCCACACATCCCAAATGAGCCTGTCGTTCTCTTCCAACAAGAAGGACTTCATAGATAACCATAAAAATGGACAGACTCTACTCCGATGACGGGAGCGGAATGAATAGGAGGGTATCACGAGATGACAATTATGTAAGAAAGAAACAAGGCCCCAAACTCCCACTTTTTTTGCCAACAGCACAGAAGCCCTGATGTCAATGACTCAAAGAATTTCTTCCTTATTTTACAACAACATTGTCTGCACAGATCTCTTTTTCGGTTTTCCTCCTTTTTCGCGGAAAGAGAAGTGGAGCAAAAAAAAGTGAAATGTAAGTTGGGAACGAGTGAGCAGATATTCTCGTATGTTTGTATGGAAGGCATCTCATCCAATAAAAATCTAGAGTCGTCAGTCCAATAAAGATGAGCCATTCAGCAGGCTCATTCCTCCGTTTCCCTTTGAATGAACTACTCTGATGCATGCAAGCATAAATAGATACTCACACTCCTATTCCACACACACTCACACAAAAGAGAGATTCACTGTTACAAAAAAACGTACACACATGGTTCAATGTGTGCAAAAATATATATGCATATATATATATAAATATGTATACTCTTTTTTCTGTTAGTCGTACATTATCTGACTGACCTTTTCTAGTGAAGCCTTACACACCATCCCATTCTTTTATCAAACAATTCTAACATGACATACAATATAGCCTTCGTACTTGTTTCACAAAAATCGGCCTTTTTTTCTTTCCTGGAAAATGTATCATGGTTGATCATCATAGACGTTGTTGGGAGTACTCATCCCATTCTCATAAAGAGCTTTAGCGTGTAAAATGTACATGAAGGAAGCAGATATAAATAAGGAGGTAGAGTATTTTTACAAATAAAACCGGGAAAATGTGACGATCAAACCACCAAGAGTGATCTTCCGTCTCACATCACTGTGTGTTCAATATCATATAAGGTATGAGCGCACATAAGTTATCATGAGCTGTAGATATCTGTAGCACTATACCTAACTACTGCCCATTTCATGTTATTATAAAAATAAATGTCGGAATAGTTGCGACACGAAATAAATATACATTTTTTTCTGCTAAAACGCGCCTTGGTGAAAGTGTAAAAGGAGCATTTGGAAGAAAGCTTGTAGCAAATTTTTATATAGTTTTGCATTGCTTTACATACAAATTGCTGCTTGCTTTTTTACTTTTCCTCGTGTGTGTGTGAGTGTGTAAAAAAAGTTTGGTGTATTATATACCATTTTTACTTTATTTTTAGACACATGTAGAGAGAGAGAGCGAGCAAGTCTGAACAAAAAACGGGACTCGTGCGTATATCTCGCACAGCTCCCTTGGTCCCCCTTTTAAACTGTCACATTCCCTTAGAACGGCCATGTAAATCCACTTCACAAAGGCATCAAGACAACCCATAACTATTGCGAGTTTACATACCACGCTATATTTTTTTGTCTCCATTCTCATTTTCTGAGTCTGTCCTGTTATTGTTACGACTGTGAAACACACTCTTGGTCTGGTCGGTGCTTCAAGCTCTCTCCTTTTTATTTTTTCGTGTGTGCACGAAAGTCATGACTATCATGAATAAACGTAAGTTACACTTTTATTCCTATTTTTTTGTTCTTTGTGAATAAAAAAAGGCTATTTCGTATGTGTGTGAAGTTGGGGGAAAAATGTAAAAATTCAAATGTAAAGTGAAGACGGGAGAAAACAATGAGAAAAAATTGTCATTTTCGTCCTTTCAAATGGGAAACTTTTTTTGTGTCAACTTTCCGTAAAGACTGTGGGTCTTCTGGAGCTGGTCTCCTTAAAAGGAAAATTCTCTCCTTTTTTATTGGACATTGAGAGAAAATTGAGAACAAGAGAGGATTCTCGCTTCAATATATTTTCCGCTTGTTCCTATTTACAAAATTTGACTGCTGATGGCCACCATGAAGTTGGAAGGGAATGAGGCAATAATGGTAATAAGTTGAATATTTTTTTGCGAGTATGCCAAACAGGAGTGGAAAAAATCATTATTATCCATTTTGTACACCATGTATTATTGACACTTGATACGAAACGGGAGAGAGAAACAGAACATCAGACAAAGACCTATTATTGGGATCCTTTATGGGAACATAATCGTTATACAAGTGTGTTGTTACATGAAAAGGAAAAATTAGAGGGAAATGTATTTGTGAAACGGTATCGCATCGTGTGCCATAATAAATGTGACAATGGAGGAAATATAAAAATGTTTTTGCGTGCAGGCCCACCTGCCTCGTAATCAGATAAAATGTTGTGAGGAAACACGCACAATATAAAAAAATATTTCTCCCCTCTCCAAGAATTCCTGAATATACTCGATAAGTTATGTGTGCGCACCAGTCAATTCAAAAAATCTAGTCTGCTCTTCAGCAAACGAATAATGCTATTTTCTTTCATTTGAAATATATATATCTTTTATTTTCCCAATAGAAATAATATTTTGTGTTCATGCTCTGAGGAGGGGAGACAAGCGGAAATGAAAGTGTACAAGAATCCTCCAGCACATCGTCATAATCGTCACCATAAATAAATAAATAAATAATGTTTTTATACGATTGCACAGTGACGGACAGCAAGGAGGAACTTGGTTGAGGATCATCTATCACCCGACGTGACACAACTCCGAACAAAAATGCAATAAATGCACACAAACGTATTAAAAAATGTATATACAGTTTTTNTGTACAAGAATCCTCCAGCACATCGTCATAATCGTCACCATAAATAAATAAATAAATAATGTTTTTATACGATTGCACAGTGACGGACAGCAAGGAGGAACTTGGTTGAGGATCATCTATCACCCGACGTGACACAACTCCGAACAAAAATGCAATAAATGCACACAAACGTATTAAAAAATGTATATACAGTTTTTTGTCGTTACTTTGTGTACATTTTCATTGTAAAATTGTATGGTATCGAGCCAGAAAAAAAATGTCTATTTGTGCTCTTCTCCCAATGTTATGCAAGTTGAAGAGCACAAACGGAAAGTGAAACACTGGAGGGCCTTATCTGCTTTCCTCCTTTCTCCCTGTTTGATTCCCTCAGTTTACTTCTTAACTCAATGAAAATGCTCACAGTCTAGTAATGTACACGAAACGTGAAAAAGAAAGCATAAATAAAAAAAACTCGGAAATGTGCACGTCTCCGCACTGCGCTGACAGTTACACAACAACATACGTTTCGGTATATGAAAAGGACATGTTATGTGCACACACACAGGTCTTTTGTGCCATGTAATTGATACATGAAAAGTGAGAAGATGGAGACAAAAGACGAAACTACAACAAAAAAAATGAAACAGAATAAGAGGTAAAAATAAACACTCACAAATTTTTTTATATAACCTCTGGCTTATTCCTTCATTTTTATGTACATATTTTTGTAACAGAAAATTGTTTTTTTTTCGTATTTTTTCTGTCCTGAGGATTTCTTCTCGAGAAAAAGTATATAAAACTGAGCCAAACTAGCGAAAGATAAGACGGGGAAATAAGAGAGTTGCTACGAGACACAAAACGAAAGTTTTCTCCTGAGGCCACTGAGTAAAAAAAATGGACACAGACCTGAGCAGACCTATCATCATGATCATCGCCACTACTACTACCGCTCTAGTCGTCGTCATCATCATCAGATAAAGTCAATGACTTTGCTGACTCTGCGAAAAGTAAACAAGGGATTCGCACACACAAAAAAACTCGCGGATGAGAAGAGAAGAACAAGGAAAAAAGCGACGTCGACATGTTACCCTGTCCCTTTCATCACCACCATCACCATGTTCATTTTTTTTCAGAAATTACTTCCTCCTGAGAGAGACCCTCAGAGTTACCTTCATAGGATTTCTATTTTTTACATTCTTATCTGATAATAGAGGAAATAGAGCGAAAGGTTTCTTTGATTTTTTTTTGGAGATCCGATCAAAATTATATTTTTCCACAAAGACTTAAAAAAAAGAATCCTGTTCAGTCGTTTGAGCATCCACTTCATGATAAAATGCGGCAATTAATCACAACAAAAAAATTATCACAAGAGTGGAGCGAATTCAATCAAGAGCTCAAGTGAAGAGAGAGAACTAAACACGAAGGATAAACATGAGCACAGCGGGTGGTCTCTCCAAAACAACAAAAAAAGTATCTCTCATCAGCCCAGCAGCAGATCATCATCATTATGATCAAAGGGAAAAAAAGTTATTTTTTGGATGAAGGAAAAATATCTCCCCACAAAATAGTTTTTTTCTTGTCTGGTAAGGATAAGCAAAGCACCAAACATAGATAAAACTTCTTCCTTTTTATCTTTCGTTGACTCTATCTCCACGTTCTACCAAAAAAATCCAAAACTATAATAGCGAACTCAACTTGATACACTTTTTTTGGAGTTGATGACTCCGTTCAAAATCGTAAAGCTTGATGCAGATTAGAAAAATAGATTTCTGGTTGTTGTGCATAGTCTCCACATTAAAATAATTTTTTTTGTATACATACATGGATAATCAACCAGCCTTTGCAGAAGAACAAACTTCTCCACGCACATTTACATAATGCGGAGAAGTTCTAATCTAAACCATGCACCACAACTTTTTCCTCAAGACAACCATCACTTTCATATGTGTTTATGCGCACACTGAAAAAAAAACAGGAAGAGCAGCAGAGCTATAAAGTTGATAACATATAATATACCATTCTGCACTATCATCGCAATGCATTCTCTAAAAAAACAAAGAATAAAGTGGATTTTGCGCTATGGACTTATCTGGATCTGCCTCCACGAAATTCTTCCTTTTAACATTTTTTTTGTCTCAAGAAAGTTAAGTCAAAAAGAATTAGAATTGGAGTAAAGTAAGCTTTCTCCTCTCAGAGGAGAAGTAGACGAACCACTTAATTTTCTTCCTTGAAAATTTTCCAATACAATACACTTCTCGCAATTTGTGTGTGCACAGATAGAAAATAAGCTTTTTACTCTTCCTCAGCAGCTCCTTTTGTGTCATTATCATCATCAAATAGCGAAATTTTCTGGACTTTCTTGATAGGTAAATAAGGAGCAGGAGGAGCGATGAGGCAATCACAGAGAACTTTCCAAATTAAAAGGAAGCGAGAGAGAGAGAGAGGAAAAAAACAAGTTTCTTCGGAAGACGACTTGATTTTCCTAAAAGCACCCGGCAAACTCTATTTTTTTCACTCATCTTATCATCTCGAACACGAACTCTCTAGTATTTTATTTTCCTAACAGGCCTGTGACACACTTTTTTTTCTCGGAGGAAGAGTGTGTGAAGGAGTTTGTGCAGTTTGATTACATGTATTTTTTTCAAGTGACACAACTGATTCCTTTCCAGTCACACATGAATGACTGAGTCAAAAATTGGAGTAGTCAGAGTGGAGAAATTTTTTTTTACTCCACTTTCCAAAAAGTTTGCCTCTGTTCAGAGAAGAGAGAGAAAGAGAGTGAAAAAAAGTTAGTTTTGGAATGCATGCTCCTCATGGTAAGTACCTCGTTCTCTGCAGCGGTGAAAACTACCTCTCTCCAACGACATCACATAATTTCAATAATGATGATGGTGCTATTTTCCCTCTCGCCTTTTTTTTGATTTTGTGGTGGAAAAAGAAGGAAGGAGTAAATGTCTTTTCAATCCCTGGTGCATGCTTTACTCCATATTATTTTGCGCGCACATAATATATCCCTACTTTTCAAACTAGACTAACTCCAAATCTCTCTATACAGATGTGAGTAGGTAGTTTAAAATATGAAGAAATTTATTCACAATATTTTATCTCTTTTTTGTGTATTGATGTATGTATACTTTGCGTGTGCGAGTTTATTCCACTCACTCATCCAGGCACAAAAATGGAGCAATGGGGTTTTAAAACGAGTAACGCACACAGTTAATAATTACGTTTTTTAGGACTCGTGTGTGACCTAAAATGGAAGTGGTAACAAATGTAATATTATTGTGCACAGACACATACACGGTTTGTTCAGACAAAAGAATAACTATTTTTTCGGAAGAATGGAGAAAAGGAGGAGGAGGATATACATGAACTCGTGAAGGTACTACATACCAAAATACAATTTTCTATTACGATTATAAGTTTGATATGAACACATTTATCCTATTTGAACGAATTATTGTTCTCTGCTCAGATCCACACACACACAAGAGTGGAGCAAGGTGGCTCATTCAAATTCACATGAATATAGTTTAGCAAGGAGGACTCTTTTGTAGGCAGTGGTCGCTGCTGGTAAGCAGGAGTCATCATCATTTTCCTGGTGTGCCCTTCCTCCACTTCAATAATGCAATAAAACAGGAAAAAAAACTCGTGTCGACAGCCCACCACCTCCATATTATGTACCTTATCCAACTAAAAAAAACATTTCTCTACATGTATATCCGTGATAATAGAGAACCTGAGGCAGGTCTTGTGTTCACAATTCCTTCTTTTTTATTTCGACGTTATTCCCATTCCTCCTATTTTACGTGGAAAAAGGACCAGGTCACATTCCATTCCACTCCATCCAACACATCTGTGCTCACACACCCACACCCCGTTTTTTTTAGTGCTCACTCTTTTGGTCTCTCTTGTATTTTTGTACCTCTCGACGGTGCGCGCACATTTTCCTTCCAAAAAAATGGAGGAACGTGTTTCCTCCAAGAGATGTGAATACATAACCAATACGGATTATTTTCCGTGTTGACTTACCTACTTTTTTTGAACTGCAAAAAAAAGGATCACTCGAAAAAGAAGTGGATGCATGCACGACCGACATTATTACCTTTTTTACTTGGAAAGTTACATGTGTGCGCGAGCGATCACAGGCACACACACACCTAGTCATCATAAGAGTCACTAGTAATACTTGACTCAGAGACCGACATTATTACCTTTTTTACTTGGAAAGTTACATGTGTGCGCGAGCGATCACAGGCACACACACACCTAGTCATCATAAGAGTCACTACTAATACTTGACTCAGAAAAAAAAGAAGAATGCGAACAAATCGCTTTATATACTTTTACAAGGGAAATGAATACCTTTTCCGGGATAAAAAATGGCTTATTTGTGCACACACACGGAAGTCCACGCACGTGTCGTTGATGATGACACTAATGCTTTTAAAACCAGTTTCCCCATTTTTTATGCGAAAATATATTTCCTTTTAGGTCATTTTAAATTTGCAAGCTGATGCTGCAAAAATTTTGATGACAAAAAGATTGGGTGAGAAGCTTAAATATTTTTATGGATATAGAGAGCAGTTATTCCAAAATCTCAAATTCTAGAATATTTCTCAGAGAACTATAAGCTGCTTTTCAACTGATCTGTCTTCCTCCCACAATCCATTTTGTTGAATGAAAGCTATAATATTAGTTCCGAAGTAAAATCCAGTGTGCTTGATGGAACATCGACCTCCTCTTGAACAACCATTTTCTGAGAAATGAAAGGCGGAAGTGGAAATAATTTTCCGAGGTTGTCATCTCCTCTACCTGATAGAAGAAGGGATGAGTGTAGGAGACTTTAGTTGTGGTGACCTGGGTTTGATTTGGAAAATAAAAGTTTTTTTTTTCGAAGCAAAGCCAACCACAAAGACAAGAGAAGCCTAATAAATCTCTGCAGGCTGTGCACAGATACAGGAAATCTCGCGAAAAATTGAATATGCACCATAATAATAAACCTGGCTTTTCAAAATACAAAGTGTTCCTAGCCTCTTTGTTTTTCTCTCAGAACTATGAGAACAAACCAAAAGGGTGAACTAATACAAAAACCCGAAATTGAATGCAAGCCCTCTGGTCTCTTTCAGCATCCATAGAATAAGTGACACAAAAGAAACTTTCGGAGATACAGAGAGAGAGAGAGAACTCCTGGATATGTATATGAATGATGCTGATTCAGATATGATTAGAAGCTTGTCATTGTGCCCAGAGTAAATAAAGTGGAGCAGGATATTTCGCTGACAAGTTTTTCAACTCATCACCATATTCCACCTGCCTGACCCGATGCTCCAAAAATAGACAGGTGGATTTCCCTTCCACGCACAACTTAATCACAATGGCAGCGTGGAAGTCAACTTTTTATATTCTTGTTAGCTCACTCAACCCTTTCTCCTCTGTTCTCCCGTCTCTGCGGCTGAGAACTCTGAGCAGAGAAAATCGTCCTCGTCATCAAAAGAGACAAAGTCATTCATGTCCCTCTAAATATGTATAGCCTGTCGGGCGAGAAGAAAGACACTTGAGTCAACTCAAACTGTCTCCAGAAAAACACTTTATTTGCAAGTTTTCACTTTTTTATCCGAAACAAGTTAAGCCGTGTAAACGACCTGGGAGAAGAAAGGCGAAAGACACACACATACACTCAACAACACATTTTTGGACACAGAGGAAACTGAGTTAGTTACTGTACGGGAGTTTATAAGGGAGTTCATAAATCCATAAATAAATCCAGTGAAGTTTTCCCGTCTTCTCAGGATCAGTTGAAAAGAGTAGATTTTTAAGGAAAGAAATATAGACGTATGTGTGTGCCCTCGTTTTTTTTTGTTAAAAAAAGCTACTTTGCTCCTTTGTGGATACTCGTCTGCTCCACTTGTATTTTCTTTTGTCGGAAGGATACGTAAATGTGTGTGTGAGTCTGCATTTTCTCCTTCTCCCACTATAAAAATCCTGTCAAGTTTGTCAGAACAAAAACTTTTTAATCCCAATGGTAAACGGAGGATTTCTCTAAACAGGTTTGCTCCCATTCACTATCACATCAGGGGACACACATGCACACAAGACCTAGTGAAAACACACACATCTCAGTAGAGAAGGACGACAGGCGAAAAAGCCATCTTTCTCCGTTTTTTCTTACTGTGGAGTGTATTACGAAAAAGGAATGGCAAGTTTTTCAAGTCTTTAAAGATCAAAGTCAATACGTAAAGAGGTGGAATGGGAGTTTCGCCTGAACAAAAGGCCTAAAAAGACTCAAGTAAGGATACTGTCTATTCAGTTGTGTCCATAAATCCTGTCATTGTAAAGTACAGTATGGAAGTAAATAGAAACTGTGTTTGGTTTTTTCAACAGTTTAAATTGATTATGGATAGATGAGAGAAGATGAATGCAACAATGTTTTTTGTGCGTATAGAAATCCCTCTTTGGGGAAAGAAAATGGAGATAATGGTTATTGAAGACACTGACAAGGAGAAAATTTTCAAATTTTGTTTCTATTTACAGCTCAACTGTCAGGAATAATGAAGAAGGGAGAGAAAAGAATGTGGACAAGGCTCGGATGAGAAATAGAATAGGTGCAGCACAAAAACAAAAGTGGAGTTGTCAACCTGTCCTTCTGTTCTCATATTGCTCAACAGACTAACCAGGAAAAAAGGGACACAACTTTTTTACAGTAAATAAAAAGTAGGCTGACAAAGTGACGTGTCAAACAGTCAAACAAAAGGGATCATATTTAAGTGAACACTGTTTGTTCCAACTGGAACATTTTTGCACTTTTTACTTCGAAATTTATGGACTTCACATTACTTGCAAAAGTAATCCCTAAATGAAACAATAATAATGTGACAGTGACAACTTTTTGTGCCGCCAGAAAAAATTGGGATGGTAAAAACGAGCATTTTTTGTCTTTATTTCCAACTGACAAATCTACTCATGAATTGATAACCCCCACATTAGAAACATGATGAATACATCTTTTAGCTCGAGTTGACTCCACCATATCTAATATTTTCCTTACCTTGTGTTCATCTATCTCTTCTTCCTACTCAGATGACCCATTACTTACATAAAAAAACTACTACGTAAGATTCCCAATCGAACTGGAGTTTAGTCCTTTGACAATTTCTTTTCCCGTCTGTGTCGGAAGAGAACCGGTAAAAAACAAAGCTGTGTACAAAAAGCCTCAGTATCCTTCTCTCCAAATGTGGCCATTTGTGCACACACTGAATTGATATTGAATTAATGGGACATTTCGGCAACGCGGAAGAAGAAGAAGTGTAAGTAGCAAAAAAAAGGAGAAACTTTTTTCAAGTGGGTGATTCAATCCTTACTTTAGGAATATCCACCAATCTCTCGAGTAGACCGTGAACTCCGGGAAAATATCTACATTTTGTTTCACTCTCACCAAAATAGAAAAGGGAAAACAAAGAAGATTCTGAGAAAGCCAATCCCAAGATGATGATCGCTCTTCTTTTTTTGTTGCCTATTCTTTTCCACTTTTCCTTTTTCTCCAATTCTTCTTATCCGAAAAATGAAACAAGGGAAAGCTGAGAGAGGAAAAGAATAAAGTTGCTCCATATCAAATATATGTAGTACTCATTCTGACGACCAGTCTAGCCCAAGCGCCATCAACAATACCCTACATTATATGACACGTATAAAAAATAAGAGGAAGCCAAGAAAGTGAAGTGAAATCATTAATTCTTTTCCTTGTTCCTTTCTCGGGAAAAAATAAGTGGAGCATAAACGCTTCCAACGACCCATCTTTAACCCAGAACATTCCTCATCCATTCAGGATTCTTTTCTTTTCGGGGTCACATTCTCCAACACACCTTTTCTCATCCATTTTCCACCCGCAAACAAAAATATAAAGGAGTGGTTCATATATATATATTATGGACACAGTTTTCTACTTCCTGCTCCAAAAAGAAAACAACTAAGTTTTTTTTTCAGGATACAACCACCGCATATAAATTACTCCGTCATGATGAGGAATGCACACAGGCTGACGACGATGCAGACTCCTTTTCTCACTTTTAGTTCAAGTTAAAACCTAAAAGAAGCCAAGCAAAAACGCACACATGAGTGTTTCGGGAGAGAATGCTTTCAGTGAAAAATCGGGACAGTGCCAACAAAGAGCATATCAAAAACACCTGCGTAGCCTGGCTTCTTCGCTTTTTTTGTGGAAGCACACTGCTTGTGCTCTTCCACACGTCAACGGTGACTATGGCTCATTCACACTGGTGCTTTTTTTACCAACACACAAGATTTTCGTCCCGTTTTCTCGCTTTCTGATTCTTTTTAGGATTGTTGGTCAACAACAAAAACACTTTCGGTCGAGCATTCTCTCCTTTTCGCTGTGGAGTCCCATCCGGGCAAGCTCTATTTTCTACAATTTTACTCTCTTATTTTCTCCTGACATCAAATCACTGAGCCATTTACGCAATTTTACCCAATAAGCTACTCATTTTTCTGCTGCTTTCTCAGCTGGCACCTGTGGTGAAAGGTTGATGATATAAATTTTGCACACAATTTTTATTCACGTGCATACTGAACTTGTAAAATGAAAACGAAAAATTTACTTTGGAACGTGGCAAAATGTTTGGAAGAGACAGTATAAGCCACATCAAACGTATAGATTCGTTGTGAATTAAGCCAACCAACATATTTAATTGTTTTCTAGTTGTAATTTATTTCATTTCGTTTCGTGTAATTTTCACTGGTTAAAAAGCGACTCAAAGTACCATTTTGATGTTAGCATTATTCATGCCTGATCGTGCCGGAATACCAATTATCTGCCTACACATTTTCAGCCAAAATTGTAGATGGAAGTATTCGGCAACGCCGTAAAGCAATAATTATTACGTTTCTCCAAAAAGGTTTTTTTTG
>JAHZNF010001917.1:0-13462 GCA_027744215.1 Troglopedetes dispersus
CTGTTTTGTCAGTTTTCGGAACTTTCTTCATGTAGGTCCGTTCACAGTTATCTATCAAGATAATGACGGGCTGAACAGCACGACCAACTTTTTCAATTAAGTGCATTAACATCTTCAGACCAGGCTTTCCCGGGTATTTCCCTGATATATGGATCCACCAACCCAAAGAAGTAAAATGTGATTGCCCAAAGTTAGAGGACTGTTCCAGATTAGGCAATAAATTTCTCACCTGCAATATTGGTTGACGTTAGATCCACCAAAGTGGCCCTAAGTTCTGTACATACCATGTTAACGATTGTTTTCTTTCCGGAGGCAGGAGGGCCACAAATGAGCACTGATTTCGCTACATATGGGGTCATTTTGTGAACCTCGGTTGATCCGAACGGTAAAATACACATATTTTTCACTGCCCTCAGAATGTCACCAAAAGCTGGTAGTGGATTTGCATCACCAGGCATATACCTTTCTTCCGATTTCTTTTCAAAAGGATGCGCATTATGGTACGTTCGTAACTCCCCATTTACAAAACTGGATTGCGCTATCATCTGATTCAACCGAATCTTTGGATACTGGCGAATAATATTTTGTTGGACCAGTTCCTCAAACAAGGACTCCATTGTCCGGTCAGGTGTCAGATCCTTCCCTTTCTTCTTACCTTTCTTCCCTTTGCCTTTCCCCTTTCCTTTACCTTTTCCCTTTCCTTTCTTTCCCTTTTTACCTTTCTTTTTCTCCAGAACTTGCTTTAAACACTCCAGTTCTGCTTTTAAAGCAAGATCAACTTGCTCCCTGATTTCAGCCGCTAAATTGTCACGCTTCTCTCTAATGATGTGTTCAAGTTCAAAATTCTGGTCTGGGTTATCATGGTCATTGAGACCTCTCCAGTATTTATTATACTCCAGGTTAGCCTCCTGCAGCTGATCAATGTACTTGAGTGGTTCCAGAGATGGATTTTCCGGTGCACCACCTCCTTTTTTCCCTTTTGGTTTCGGTTTGGGTTTATCCTTTTTGTCCGAATCCTTTTGTTTCTTTGATTTGACCGCTGTCTCAGAATCAGTCCCGTCGTTGACTTCGTCATCCCGCACTTTCTCAGAGCATGTGACAAGATTTACGTCACGAATGTCTCCTTTCGGTATATCAGGAAATCTGCCTGTCTCTTCTCGCACATTCAGCATCCACATTCGGATTCTGGACTTTGTACTTTCAGCCAAATTCGGTCCTTCAAGAGTATGCAATTTTTGATCTACCATAATTTGTGCATCCTCAAATTGTCTCTGCCGTAGTTTTCGTAACTTTCGCTTCTCTTCTTTGTAATGATCCAGTGCTCTTTCATTTTCTTTGCACCGTGTAAAGTTAAGTCGGTGAAAGTAGTCATTGCTGAAATCGTCTGTGTAGTTTTTTGTGGTCTGTCGCATACCAAGGAATTCCATTTCTTTGTGTCTAATGTATTTCACACGACGTCGTGCTAAGAACCCTCGGACTAGTTTCTAATGAGGAGAAAGTGAATTGCAGAGACTTAACAGTAGTAAATCATGGTCTATTGCCCTGCCATTAAGGAATGGATAAGGGTGGATCATTGTTTGGGACTCCGATTTCGCTGAAAATTTGCAGGACCACATTTTTATGCATTGTTTGCGAATCTGAAAGAGCCAAATACGATTAGTGACCCTGGCGCCACCCAGAGGCGAAAAAAGGCGGAAAAATTTTTGTCGTCGGATTTGGCTGAAAATCAAATATTTGGTATTTTCAAGTTTAATTTTTTAAAAAATCAGTTTGCACCATGTTAGGTAATCAGCACATTTCAAAGTACCAAATACCTACTTGATTTTCAGCCAAGTCCGATGGCAAAAAATTCCTGTATTTTTTCGACTCTGGGTGGCGCCAGGGTCACTAATCGTATTTGTCTCTTTCAGATTCGTAATCAGGACATCAGAATCTATCGCCCTGCAAATTTTCAACAAAATCGAAGTCCCAAAAAATGATCAACTCTTGGCCATACTTTAATGTAAAGGCAAGGCACTTTAATTTAATGTACTTAAATGAAATGTAGGTAATTAAAACAGCAAAGAGTTTCGGCATCATTAAAAATACCTGGATAATAGTCGCAGCGTCATTTGGATCCATGCGCTGTAGAGCCACGGAGACTTTTTTCCGACGATAGCGCAAATCTTCTTCGTAGTAGAACTTTCCAACCAAATACCTACCTTTGCCTTGTCTCGCCCGTTCCATCACCTGAAGTGGAAGAATCGTGTCTTCATAATTTATTTCTTCATTATCTGCCATCGAATCCCACTCACTTTTATCAACATCTTCAATAATTTTAATCATTAGCTTTCTCTGCATCTCTTCCTGCTTGATTTGCTCTCGACGCTCCCTCTCCTCCACATTTATGAACCATTGGTCACGTTGTATCATTTCAGGAGTGGGATCATGAAAGTAATACTTTGGAATAGGGACATCCAGTTCCTCTGGAATTATCCCTTCAACCAAAGCAAGCTCAAACCAATGCAAGCTCGTCAAAGTAGCATATTTCTGAGTTTTCGCAGATCACAAGCTGGAATTGAAGCTCGAGAAGGCGTCCCATTATTAGATCCAGAATTTTTCGAACAATGGCGCGTTTCTGGGGATGAGCCATTTGATCAAAAATTTCATCCATCCACTTGTATATCTTCAAGTATCGATAGTATACACTAAGGAGGGCCTGAAACATTTTTCGCCGATCCGTATAAGATACTACTTCGCGTATTTTTTCCTCTGCGAGAATATGTCTTATATCCTTCATTGCATTGGCTAACAGATTGTTGTAATATCCGTGAGACCCATAAGCTCCTTCCCTGGAGGCACCGACGCACAACTCTGAGACGGAATTCATCTTTGTCGCACATGGTTTCAACCATTTCGCAATCGACTTTTCAGTAATTTCGCTTTGATCGGAATCGCTTGAGTTACCGTCCCCCTTCGTGAAAGTTAACTGATTAAGAAAAAACTTTGATTGGTGAATGCACATGCCAATGATAATTTTATCAAAGAATTACCTCGGTAGCAGGAGGACCAGTGTCCTCGTCACTTTTAATGTCCTCCATATTCTGTAGGTTTCAATTGCTCTAAAGTCTTGCTAATGACAATGGGGCACTGTGAGATTAGTAAATTGCCTAACTTTGCCAAGTCTTGAATTCTATTATTTGACTTAAAATGTTTATTTATTGCTGTCAATACGTATTGAAAATGCTGCATACATGTAATTCACATGTAAAACGCCAACCGGACAGCTTGCAAGAAATCAACTTGAAACAACCCCAATAATGGAAAAACAGGAATAGAAAACAATAAACATACATTATTGCCGAAGGATTGATCGAAAATTTAGTAATAGCGAGGGATTGTGTGGTGCAATGTTTTAGATTATATGCCTTGAGAAGTTTGGTATCCAGAATAATCCGGATGCCAAGACGTAATCTGGAGTCGTGGTCAGATAAATGATCAAACAAACCTGAAACCAGGTAACCCTGTTGGATCAATTTGAGTCGCTTGTATCATGATCATGACTCACGTTTCGTATTTCCTGCGGCCAAAACAGGAAGAAGGTAGAACTAAGTCAGAACTCATAATAAGCAAAATGGGCCAAGGGGCACGGGCAATAAATGCATGTGCTCGTAAGAGAAACTAACCACTGTTTAAACCGTGGAGCAAAGTTTATTAAGTATGAAATATATATAATTTCCAAAACTTAATCTTGCAGTTCATATATACGGCTGTAAGACGAAAGAGGAAAAACTCGGGATCTTATGCCATTAAGCTTTACGATTACGGACGCGTTTAAAGATGTTCTTGCATCCATTTTTACGTTATCCCGAGGTAACAGCAGTAGTATACTGAACCTGAGCTGAAGTGCTCATCAATGATTTTGTGCTGCTGGCATCAAATTTTGTCACGAGTAGGAAAAGGGAAAGTAAGAGGACTGTCGTTTCATAAGAAGCTAGTATTTAGGCCTAATTTCACCTGTGCTATGCTTTCAATTTTATTCAAGCATTTCATATGTGAGAGATCCCATGGGTGTCTCACTTTAGCATGTTACAAAATCACTGTGTGCCTCATATGGATGTAGAGAGGACAGGAAGCTCATCACTGCCTGTTTCCGTCTGTTTATATTTATTCCAGTGGCAGATGCTCGACGGGAGTGAAAGCGTTTGTTTCGTTCACCTTTTAGCGAGGAGTACTAAATCTTGAGCATCCGGCACTGCATCTGTTGTTATTACCGTACCTTTCCGCTGGCTCAGATTATAGAAACTACTACTTGATTCTTAATAAGAATGTACATGTAGAAAATGTTTTATTCGGGTTCGGTTTAAAAATGTTTTATGTAGGGCTTTCGTGTCAGCTCTCGCTTCGCTACACCTCTTCCTAGGAACAAATGAAAATCGATTAAATCTCTCGAACGTAAAAAATATGGATGTGCATTATTATAATGGACACTGACAGTAACTAATGCACTCACACATCCATAAATGTATGAAACAAGAACGGGGAAGATTAAATTAAGAATTTTTATCTTGTCATATATCTACCAGTAGTGGCTTGCTTGCTCCTACCAAGCACAGATATTATGTACATACACAGATATATGAAATGAGAGTTGGGGGTTTCGCATTTCATTTCGTCAAACACGTCTAAGGAAAAACTGAAACTTTCTAAACTGCAATCTTCTTCCACCGATATTGTACTGATAGACATTGGAATGCTTTCTCTAGATCTGTGGAAGTTATGTTTGAGAAATGAGTAGGACCAGGACCTTTTGCGATCGAAGTCAGGGCAATAATATTATTATATCACGCGAATGGAAAAAACTTTACTTGTCCCTTTAAACTCGTTTCTCGTGGAGAACCTGTGCTCCAAGGTTTCCCTGTTCTCATCTCTTATAGATTGCCAATCTGAACAAGATGACGTACAGAAATGATGAGGAAGTACACAGCGAAATCTTCAGATCGAGCAAGCAGTGTGCTACTGCTGCTGTCCTGAGTGAGTGCTTTCACTCTGAAGATCGGAGTTGCTCCTGTTCTGTTGTCGTTGGTGTCTATGTTTTTTTTCCTCCCTTACTTCGTATTCAAAGTGGGTAGCTACATTGTGTTTTTTTGAAAAAAAAAACCGAACCCGAATAAAACATTAGCTAGATGGGAAAACTACTCCAATGTCTTTTTAAGCCCACCACCGCGACAAGAGGAAAACGATAATATATTGCTTGCACGCGGCTTTGGTCTTCATCATTCCAAAGGATTAGTGAGAAAAAGATCTAGAATGCTCGGAGGAGCCACATGACTTACTCCCCTGGGAGAGTTCGTTTGGTCACAATCACAATACAATAGCTTACCGCCAACCAGGAACAACGAACAACACACTTTCTCATGCATACTTCGATAATGTCTAGAGATTTATTCTGGAAGCCTGTTCACTGCCCATAAATATCTGGGCTGTCTCTGGAAAAGACAGCTGGTGAAAATTTAGGAAGTGAAACGGTTAAGATAGATACCCTCGTGTTGCAGATTTTACACGTTGTATTCGGAAGTGAACATCCGTAGTGTTGATTCCAGAAAAACAGACTCTGATAAAAATGGTCCATCCGTGTTGCGGTTCCAGGTAGGTTTTAAAAAAGATTGAAAAAAAGGTGTGTGCTTCCCTTTAACTATCTTAGTAAGAATTATTGTAAGCAATATCTATTCATAATTTATACAGCCTCAAACAGGGCGCAAAGTTTTTGGCCATACTAGCAATGGTACGGATTATTAATACAGCAACTCCCTTACTTTGCATGAAAAAAAAATCCCGGCGGAAAGATGCTATTGATATATCCTTGTTTTCTTACAGGCGCTATCGGTAATGGGAATAATTGGATCCGGATTATATCTTGTAGCGCTGACAGCTTCTAATCTGAGAAGTGACAAGTCGGAAGGTAGCAGTAGTAGGTGTTTCATCTGGACAATTTCTTTCAATGTCTACAATTTATAATGCATTACTCTTTTTACCTCCTCAATATATGTAGGTGACGTGTATGCAGCCACGGAAGACTATTGTATCGACAGCATTATTCCAGAACCACTTATGGTTTTGTTAATTCTGGTGTTCTGTGCGCTTAATTTATTTCTTGCCATCATGCTATTCATTGGCGCTGAACAGGTAAGATTTTGAACCTAAACAGCAAATTTGTACTATGTACTTACATGCATAGTATGAAATAATATTTAACCCTCACAGGAAAACTTCCGCGTGTGCTTCTTTTGGTGGAGGACTTCATTCGCCTTGTGCATCATTGATATTGTGTTTTTGATAGTAAGTATATCAGTGTGTACTGCCAACATAACAGATATTGTGGTAAACACAGCGGAGATTTTCCGAAGTGTCTATGAACTGTGGGTGGTGAAAGCCTTCATGAATGAACTTAAAACCAATCATGATACCGGATGCCGCGAAGGTGCAGTCACCAGGGCGTAATTGGCATTTACGAAGGACACATGGACATAACGCTGACACAAATCAGCCTGTTGAATTTTTTATGGTTGTTGTTACGATTACGCTGTTACGAGCCGTAAAAGTTTTTAAAAAAAATATTTTATATGTAATACAAACGAAACTTTTAGTTGTTACAAAGGTTATTACAAAGAAAAGCTCCCCAATGTGATATGCAAAAAACCAGCTCAACCATATATGATGAATGGTATGGTAAACTGGGTCAAGCGCCGCTCAGAATACAAATTCTTAGGCAGCAACTGATAAATAGGTTTGCGAGAAAATACGGCGAAACACTCTCAGCGTTGTGAAGTAGTTATTGTTAAACATAAGGTAGTTAAGACATTAAGGTCGTCATAAAATATTGGTACGACATTATAAATACATGTAACTCAACAATAGTCACATATAATGCACCTAACGTAACGGCTTCTGGAAACCGCGAAGAATAGACCCTAGTGTCCTCTTCTATCCGGTTTCTTGGGACTTTTCCTACAAGGTAAATTAAGCTTGTATGACCAATTAATTAACTCTGTGTTGTGTACACGATATTCCCGAAGACGCTTTTCTCTCAATCTCACTGAATCTTTTCTATGAATCTCAAACCATTGCAAGCACGCTGATATAATGGTCTTTTCTAGACTTGTTACCTCAAACTGATCTGCCTTACACCAAACTCACTATATAAAACCTCATGCCTAGTGCCAACTTGGCCAACATCGGCAATCATTTTAATTTTATCTGACCTTGATCAAATACACACATTAGCCAGCTTTCTTTTTTATGTACAACGTTTCTGTACTCAGATAATACGCACATGCACTTTGCCTTTATTTCTAGTGCGAAGCAAGTATATATATGTATTTAAATACCTCCATACGCATTTCGGTGGAAACTTCTGCTAAAATCTGGTGTACATTACAGGTTTGTTAAAATTATTGCTCACTAAATTGTTAAAACGAGTTTTTAAGAGAACAATTTGAATTGAAGTCCGATTTGCATAATATGAAGAAGTCTGATAGCGTGGTAAGGAATGGTGATGAGTTTGCATCAATCTGCTTCAGGTTAACATTTTTAGTGATCCATTTGTCAAATTAAAGCTAATAATGAACTGCTTCCGGTGCGAAAAAAGGTCCGTATCCCGCAAACCAAGCATTATTTAAAAAATGGAAGCCAGGAGTATTATGAAGCAGTTCATTATTAGCTTTAATTTGACATAGTGATCACTAAAAATGTTGACTAAATTGTTAAAACGAGTTTTTAAGAGAACAATTTGAATTGAAGTCCGATTTGCATAATATGAAGAAGTCTGATAGCGTGGTAAGGAATGGTGATGACTTTGCATCAATCCGCTTCAGGTTAACATTTTTAGTGATCCATTTGTCAAATTAAAGCTGATAAAGAACTGCTTCCGGTGCGAAAAAAGGTCCGTATCCCGCAAACCAAGCATCATTTCAAAAATGGAAGCCAGGAGTATTATGAAGCAGTTCATTATTAGCTTTAATTTGACATAGTGATCACTAAAAATGTTGACCTGGAGCTGATTGATAGACCATGGCCTGATGCACGTCATCGTCACTCCTTACCACGCTATTAGAGTTCGTTATATCAGGTATACTTTGTATATAAGGTACATCCCTCATATACAAATCGGACTTCAAATTGCTCACGGTTTTCCCACGCACACACTATTATGACTTCTCTATATTGAGTAAATATTATGCATTTTGGTGACAAAGACGAAATTTGCAATTATAATACACTCATGTTGTATACTCTAGCGCACCGTAATTAAATGAAAATTGTATAAAGTATTTTTCCGCGAACAAAATAAATGTATGTAGTATGCACACTTTCATTCAATATGTCAGATGCCCTTGTAAATGATGGCAACAGGTAGTAAGTTAAAATTATGTCCACAATATTTAATTGTGACAAAGAAGTTGGACTGTAGAAATACAGATTAAAAGATTAAAGTAGTGAACGTCGCTCCTTAATGCGTTTATTAATTAAAATAGATCCATTTTGCGTGTTGCTTACAAAATATAAATTAGCTTAAATATAAAGGAGCTTGCATGAGCTTCCCAAATTCTTTAAGAGGGCTCCATTTTCTCAGAAATAACTAAACTACACAAACGCAGCATTAATTAACTTAATCGTTGCGAAATTCCTTTTACTCATAAAATTTACCAAGTTCAAGAAACATTCTTTCTTAACTTAACATCATATAAATGACTGGAAATGAACAATGAAATTGAAAGTTCTTAACCTAACCTAAATCAGAAGTAAAAACATAACAGTTAACTACTTATTATATGTAGTACAAATGTAGAAAATTAACAACTATGGAATGGCACAACCGGTTCAAGAAAAGAAAGTGAAGAAAAAATTAGGAAATACAAAAAATCGACTCATGAAGGAAATTGATGACCACCTAAAGCATTCTGGAAGATATTCTGTTCTTGTTGAACTGCTGGGTGATCAGCCACTCCACCATTATTGTTTAACTGCACACTTGGAAGATTTGTCTGGTCTGGAAGCTCTAAACTTTGCAAACTGGGCATCACAGTATAAACCGAAGGTAATGCAGGTGTTAGTGGCAGGTGTGGTGGGATTTTCTGGACTGTATTTTCAGGAATGGGGTCAGCCACTGCTTCCCGCAACCATGCCTTCAGAGGTTCAAGAAAGGGGTAGATAGAATTAACGTACTGAGGATTTTGGTGTTGCAAAAGCATCCAGCTCTTAATTCTTTCAATGACTTGCACAGCAATCATGCCGGCAGATTCTATCTGGTACGGAGTAGCATATGGGTGCCGAGCAAGGAATTTGTCTTTGATTTTCAGGGACGCACTATCAGCACGGAAGCCAGTGGTTACCCGTGCTTCGCTTTCTCGTCTGTATTCTTCCCATGCCAATTCCTTCTCTTCCTTGGAGAGACCTTCGTCGGCCTTGTTCTCCAGTAAAGAATCGAACTTCTCGTAACCACGAATCCACATCTTATGAGTTATGAGGAGATCAGCTAACAATCTGTCTTTGGGAACTGCCAACACCTTGTCTTGAGAACTCTTATCTTCTTCGTCGTACCGGTACATTTCATTGACATCATCAAACTTAAAATGTCGCTCAATCTGATGCTCATCCACCACCCGTGAGGAGAGCGACAATTTGGTAATTTGTCGACGGAGGATCTTTTCTTCCATAGTTCCACGAGCAATGAGGCGGTAAATCTGTTTGGTGCAAATCGAGTTGTCATATTTGATGCTCATCCACCACCCGTGAGGAGAGCGACAATTTGGTAATTTGTCGACGGAGGATCTTTTCTTCCATAGTTCCACGAGCAATGAGGCGGTAGATATAGCAAGGCTTATCCTGTCCGAACCTGTAAACTCTAAAAATGCTCTGCATATCTTGAGACGGGTTCCAGCTGGCATCAAATATGACAACTCGATTTGCACCAAACAGATTTATTCCAAGTCCACCAGCCCTCGTAGAGATCAAGAATAATTTAGCCCTGTGGGAGTTAACAGGCTGACAATTAAAATGACAGTAAAATGTTTCTTAATGTGTGTAACACACACTCTTCGAACATTATTCAAAATTTTACCTTGAGTAAGACTTTTTGTTGAATTGTTCACAATCTCGTTGCCTATCAGAGACTTTTCTCTGGCCATCGATACGAAAATACTCCATATTACGCCGCCACCTCCCCTCGTTACCACGTACACCACCGGTGAAAGGATAAGTAGGTACAGAAGATGAGTCTCTCTGTCGTGCTGCAGAGAGAGTCTCCTTGTCCCAGTCTGCAAGTAACTTTTCAATGATGTCCAGCGAGGTTAAGAATTGGCTGAAAACTAGGACTTTATCCCCAATGTTCTCACATTTCTTCAAAATCTCCTGAAGAATAACCAATTTCCCACTTATCTCGACATCCTCCATTTCGCTTTTAGTTTTGAACACAGGACTCCACCACTTGCCAGTAAAACCATCTTGATTGGAATTTCCAGATTCAGGGTCATTAGCTATTTCTGCACGGGTTTTTTTCTTTGACTGATTCGCTTTACTGCCTTTGACGGAACCTGTTTCAGATGTACTATCAACTGCGAAGTCTTTTAGAGAATCATCTTCCGAAGTCGCTACCTCTTCGTTATCCTTTTCCTTTCGCATGGTTAAAGCAATGGGGTGAGACCACACTTTTACCAATTCCGCGTAGTACTTCAGTAGCTGTTTTCTTTTAACCATTAAATCAGCATCGACTTGGTGCTCACAACATCTCCCGAATAATTTTGCGATCACTCTCCTGCATCTTTATTTTTCCTTTCGGATCCACAAGACGTCGAAATATGTCGTAGTGAATTATTCCAATACCACCATGCAGCTGCCACCTACGCAAGTAGTCGTTTCGGTCAGTCATGGTATTTTTTGCTTCAAAAATTTTGTGGATACGAACACTTTTGCACTCTTGTGTCCATTGCCTAATTTCATTGTACCAGTTGTTCACTGTACTCAGTGGACAAATCACTAATGCCGTTTTTATTCCAGTTGCTTCATTGGTGAGTAATGTGTGCAAGAAGGCTACCGTCTGTCAAATAAAAATAAAAATTTTAACATTTAATACTAATAATAACAAACACAAAATGAACTTGACTTCATTGATTGCCACTGATTGCAACTTAAAATCTACATGAAGTTTACACGTACTTGTAAGGTTTTTCCAAGTCCCATGCAATGTGCCAGAATGCATCCACCCGGCACCTTGTTTTGTTTGATCATATCAATCGATTCAAAACATGCATTATACATGAATTTGATTCCCTCGGCTTGGTGCGGCTTCAATTTTACGACAATAGATTGATCCACTTCAATTACAGGCTCCTTGGTATCCGAATCCACGTCCAAAATCAGACGTTCCACTTTATCAGATTCAGGAGCTTTGTGAATCCCGTTGAACTGTTAAATAATTATTGTAATTTCCATTCAATGATACCAATAACTTTGACCTGAATTTAACATTGACACCATTCATCTGTGCAGAAGGTGTGATAAAACGTACCAAACTTTGTATTTCTGAAAGCCTTTTCCGTCTTTCTTCTTCCTTTTTCTCTGCTTCTCGTGTTGTCTCTTTCAACTCAGTTTTTGACATAATCTTACGAATATTTTTTCTTCCTTTCTGCGACAGAGAGAGTTCGTCATCCTGCAATTGACATATTATTAAATTGATGCAGTGAAACAAAATCTGCCACCTCTTTGATTTCATCGAACACACAACGTAATAAGTCGTAGCTTACGCGAGAAACTTCCTGAATGTCACTGTCATCCGAAGCACTTTTGCCTGAGTCACTGCCTTTCGTCACAATTCGTCTGCGTTTCTTTTTCCTACCAAATCCAAATGCCGAAGAACAGGTAAAAACCTTCAGTTCATCATTCATTAATTTGAGAATTTATAGAGCAAAAACAGTCTAAATCTTACTTCTTCTTCTTCTTCCTCTTATTTTCGTCCGAGGAGTTGGTTTTTTCTTGTTTAGACCTGGAGTTCTTCGTCGCTTTGAAATCAGAATCAGAGTTGGTGCTACCAACACTAACAATCTCAATGGAACTGTCAGATGTGGCTCGTCTCCGTTTTCTAAAGACAACGATGGATGTTGTGAATTAAACCGTTTCAGTACTTACATAGAAAAGCAAAAGAGAGCCTCCAAGCATCACTGTTTCTATTACCTGTTTCGAGAGCTAGACTTAGGGTCTTGAAAGTCTGAGTCGTCTGAATCATGGAATAGTTTCTTCTTGTGAGACTTTTTGGACTTTTCTTTGTTACTCTCACTCTCTGAGCCCAGCACCGCCTTCATGTTGTCATTTTCGGAATCCGATGAGCACAAGTTAACATAATGCTACAAAATTAATAAAATATTGAAAGGATTAGAAGAGCCATTGAGTCACACTTTGAACTGAAATTGATTGAATTTACACAAGGCACATAACATACTTTTTTCTTTCTTTCCTGCTTTTGCTTTGAATTAGTATTAGATCTTGTTTTTCTGGTTTGACTTTCATCCGACAGATGATCCAAATCCTCTGAACCACTGTTGGCAACATTCTCATCAGAAGCGTATCTCCTTGAGTTGTCCATATTGAAACTGTCGCTGTTCGAATCGTCATCATCTACGAGAAATATAGGTTTTCTATTACCACTGGGCATTGTAAAACGTATTAGCATGGGACAATTGACATTCAAGATTGAGCATATGCATCATACCCTCAGTTAGTCGAGAGTCGCTGCCACTGCCATGACACGCTTTGCCACCTTTTCGTTTCACACGCTTTCTCTTTTTTTGTTTATTAGCTTTCTTATTTTCGCCCTGCTTTGCCTTGTGGGTAACGGTCCGGCGTATTACGCTACGTTGTCTAAAAAAGTACACTTTGTTTAGTGTGAAACTATATTGTAAAGTTACCAAAATTTTGATTAATTGTACTTACAGTCTTTTGAGTTCAGTTTTAAAATTTGCCACAGAATCATCGCTTTCATTGCTATTGCCTGAAGAATCACTTTCATGACCACCCCACTTCTTCATTTTACGATAGTCCTTAAGTTTTAGAAAACCATCTTTCGCAATTGCCTGCTCAATACACGGTGCAAATTTCTCTAGAACAACTCTAGCCGCATCTTCTTTCAACTTTGGGTCACCTTTCGGATTTGGTCCAGCATAATTTTCCACTGAATCTGATACAGGACTGAGCGTTCGGTCACGTGTCTTTGTCTTATTGCCCTTCATACTTTTTGACTTTTCGGCTTTCCGACTCTTGTGGGAACGGGAACCTTTCTCAGTCTCAGAGTCTGAATCCGAACCGGATCCTAAGACATCCCTCATTGCATCTTTCTCCGCACCACTCATAATAGTTCTTTTAGGTTTCTTTGACCCTTTTTCCTTTGAACCTCCGTTGTTAGCCTGACTAGCATTAGAGTTCTCTATCTCAC
>JAHZNF010001918.1:0-10670 GCA_027744215.1 Troglopedetes dispersus
TTTTCAAGGCAGGCACAAAGAGGCTTCTTGCCAAGAGCTTTGATGGAGAACTCTGCACAGAGTACATTTAAATAGTCACTGATGTTGATAGATTGTGTGCACAATCGAGCACAAACACAAACACTGTGAAACATGTATATATGTATATGTTTGTTAAGCAGATTATCTTTTTAGCGTCTTTGGAGTCAGGAGAGTGCAAGAGCTTTCAAAACATTTGCGTCAAAAATACTATGTTCTGTACTGTGCTCTCAGAACTGAAAAAGAAACGTTACGGTCAATAAGAACAATCACCAATGTTTCTTCTAATATGAACGATGCTTTCTGGCTGTCAAAACAAAATCAGAGACAGGTGACGACGCTAAGTGTATTGATGTCGACAGTTTTTATTAGACGAAACGAATTGGTTGAACCCAGAAAAGTTTTTCTTTCAAAAAGCACGGTCCAAAAGATGCACTTTCCGACAAGTATGTCAGTTCAACCATGAAATGGCTTAGCTGGGGAGAGAGATGTGCGTAGATGTGAAGTGAGGCGGTGACAGAAGAGCTGATTGTCTCCCGTTTCTGTTCAGCACCCTTTTATACCATGCCCGCTCCTTTTTTACTCCCTGAGTTTTGTAATTTGACCCACCCTCCAAATGTCACAAGTCACCATAAAAATCCTCTTTGAATCACCATATGAATCCTTTCAGTACACACCGCTGATGACGCTCATTTCAATTCTTTTTAATTACTCACTTCGTTCTTTGTGTTCAACAAAAGCTGTGGGCTAGCACTTTGCTTACCCAAAAGGAATCTTTTGGGTGGTAAAAAGATTTGTAAATGGACACTGGCCTCTATATAAATAAACTCATGTAACTGTCTCCAACTACTATAATGCTTCCATAAACTCCTTCTACACAGTTTCTTGCTTAATAGAAAAGGTCATCTTGTATGATTTATTTGAAAAATTGTATTCAAGTTCTTCGCTCTGTGTAATGAGGTTTGCACTAAGACAGTTATTTGACTCGGATAAAACAGCACACATGTTTTCATGGTGCATAGAATAATCTGTTAACCTCGTCTTCGCCTTGTGCGCTTTTCCCAACTGTACTCAATACTTTCATGAAGTTAATATTGTTGCTCACAACGGCACCCAAAGTGACAACGACGCTGTTGCGCTGATGCTGCTCCGTTGCAGGTTTCTTGCTCTCGTGCATGCTACCACAACTCATGTTACGTTTTCTCAAAGTAAATAAAAATATAAATAGTACGATAAACACAATTTGTGAAAAATTAATGTGTACACTACTTCATGTGCACTTTTTCTCATTCGGAGAGCACACCAAATGAGTATGAATCTGAAACTACAACAAAAAGATAAAAAGACGTGAACACTTTTTTGTGCAACAAAAACAGCAGCAGGGCGATATGATGATGCTCAGTTGAATGATGATTTTTGTTCACTCTTCTTCATCTTTTTCTAAACGTCTCCTCCAATACAATGTAATTCGGCAGACGCAACATTCTGAATAAAAAAATTGTAATGTGTATATTCGACTGACTGTGATGACAAGTAAAATAAAACTAAGTGTGTTGGCGTTCATACATGAGCTTGTTAAGTAAAATAGTATAAAGCAACCACGAATTGTTTCTTCTTTTTTGCTGTAGCCGTGTCTGTTGTATTGGCGTATATACTATATTTCTGGTAGTCCGTGCTCATAAAAGCAACAAAGTTTCAATCGGTATATAAATGCAAGCTCTTAGCTTTACGTGCTACACACAGGAACAGAGATAATAGTAATAATATGAGCATAGATGTATAAGGGATCAGAGAAATGCATTGTAACATTGTATCTTATTGTTGTGATTTTTTAAGCTAGAGATGTATGATGGGAAACAGGGTTGCACTGCAAATTTTTTTTTGCATATGGCTATGTGAGCACCGTGTGATTTGCTGTGTGTAATTTTCTTGTGCAAAAATATAGGAACATGGTGATCTGATGATAATAATAATCGTTTGTTGCAGACTTTGTTATTGTTGCGTCTCTCTCTCTCTCTCTCTCTCTCTCTCGCTCGCTTTGCGCATACATATATAGGCGTTCGCTGTAAAAAGCAACAATAAAGCTCACACAATTCAATTTTCACAGCTATCTTCCTACAGTTCGCCCTTTTACCCATATAAAAGATTATCATTACGCACATGGCATATTATACTAGCATTCAGAGAAATAAAAGATAAATAATAATTATGCAAGTGGTAAAAACTTGCCGTGCTTATTTTTGAAACTGTAGGGCGACCGTGGTTGAGGTGCAAGCAAATAAGCAAAAAATATCACTCGACTACATTGTTGTTATTAACTATTAAACCTTTTGTGACTGCGCTGGTGGTGGCAATGCAGTGTGCATGCATACTCAGTGATCCTGATTCTCTGACTTTCAATCAGACACGGGTGCTTACTTACACGGTCGAAAAGTGAGAACATTATTGTTGCAGAGCCTACCATTGTTGCAAGAAGCATCCATTTTCATAGAGAAAAAAGTAGCAGAGCAACATTGAACGCCGTTGTGTTAAGAATCGGACAACTTTACGTATATCCGCTTTGTCAATCTCTAGCAAAGATATGCACTTGCTAATCTATGCATGCATAGTTCTTTTTTTTTGCGACAAGGATCGTTATACGATTTGCTGCTAGCTGCTGCTGCTTTTGCTAAGTGCCATGTAAACATCAGTGTAAATGTATATTTTTGGGGTGATGCCGTTCTAAACATGAAAAGCCTACTAGCATACATTTGAAAATTGTTTTGGGAGCATATTATTTTATGCGAAGGCGGATAGGTAAAAATAGACAAATATGGCACCAAAAACTCTGTCTATTGTGTTGTTCCTTTGAAAATAACAAAAACTAGTGGATGTTGGTGCTAGAAAAGTGGCTTATGCGCCATCGCTGTATTTTAATTGGGATGATCTAGTTAAATCCACTTTTTAGGAAACATAATTCATTTAGATATATGTAACTGTTCTGAACTTCAGTAAAAGCTTGAACTCATTGCATTTGAAAACCTTCTGTTGTTGTTATATAGTAATTATTTAATGAGATGATGGACTCAGACAATTTTACTCTTCGTACTCAGTGTACTAATCTTGAATGCAAAAAACTCCTACGTTATTACGCACAATTATACATTTCGCATGCCAGGTTCCCCGTACGTCAGTCTGGAGTTGTGCAACATGTGTGCGAAAAGAAGATACACCTTACAAAACAGTTGAGCATTATCCTATGTTATTTGCGTAAACACTTTTTTTTACGAATACACACTATTTCATCATCTCTTGTCACACTCGTAATTCAATTCGCACGCTACCGTTGTTGTTTTTTAATTTCACTAATGTATGCCCACCCGTCGAAAAAAAAATCAAACGCATAATTCAAACATGTTTACACATTGAGAAATACTATTTTGCATGCAGTCGTTGTCTGATTATATAAAATTGTGCTTCAATGTATTCGCGTTGTTAAACACGCTATTCTTCTCCTTGTGTATTTATTTACACCTTGGTTGTTTCGGGAATAAGGAAATTGTATTTCTTGTCTGCGTTTTCCTTCGAGTGTGAACGAATTATGTTTTATGCATAATAGTATGTATCAATTTTGAAACTAATATGCTGCTACCATATTTCAATTTTCCCTATTTATCAGTCTATCATCAGTATTACATCACGTTCAGCTGCTGTGAGTTTCACCGCTTCTTTTTTTGCATGAACTTTGAAACTTGTACACAATAATACCAGAACTAATTCACACAATGAGCTTTCAACGAGGAAAAAAAACAAGGCACAATATATTAAGACGTTTTTCATTAGGTCGATACTCTATTCATCAGGCGGAGCACAGTAGCTCCACGAGTAAGCTCATACTTACTTTACTCAGATATGCAAATATGTATTACAATATATGGAATCAATGTTACTTGATATTTGCGTTATTCTTTTTTCGAAATTCCCATGCAAGAAAACTGTAGAAGACTTCCTATTGTTTTATGCAAATGAAGTTATGAAAAAATACCTAATGTATTTTTGTGATTTGTACTAAACTACTCATTCCTTTGAAACCGTTTGAAAAACATGTGCCATGCATCGGTGAAGCCAAAAATGTGCAATAGGATAATCCTTCTGGTATTGCTGTAAAAAAGGTGCACACCGCCATAAACAAACACATATTATTGAGAAATTGTTACACACAAGAGAAAAAAAATGCTTTTGCAGCATATTGCGCAGTTAAAAAAAGTGCTTGTATGATTAGGGAGGGATACAAATGCTAAAAACAAATTCAACACTTTATTGATGATGGCAGAAAAACAAGTGACAGAGATCACGCCGACCGAAAACAATTACTGACTTGATTGAAGATACATGAGCACCAACACAAATATATCTAACAATGTTAGCAATCATGTTGGGCAGAAGAGGAACATTCTTTTTCTTTTTTTGAAAAGCGTATTTTCAACAATGATAGTCATCTACCTGAGGAAAAATTTGATACACTATAACAGGAACAGGTAGATGAAGGGGAGCATGTTTGCTTGTTGTGTCCTGATTGATTGACCTGCCACTATTTATTTATTTATTTATTAATTTACTTTCAAAATACCTAATCAGTTTATTTATAGCTTGTAAGCCATTTATTGCCTCATTAGTCGAGTGTGCAAAAAAGTTTGAAACGTATGGCAAGTGATGTACACGAGTGGATGTAGTAGAGCTTGTGTATCATAAACAAAAATAGTGGAAATCTTATTGAATAAAATCCACACATATTCGAGCAAAAACATACTTCCATGTGGATGGATATATACCTATACAATGATTTGATATTTACACCCAAAGAATAATAGAATGGTAGACGACATTGTCGATGACGACGACGACAATAAACAGAAGGGAATTATCCACTTGAATCTTTGTTTGCTTGCAGATATCTGTTTACATGACACATGCAGTGCAATGCTCTGTGCCATTTTAAGCCATACGGGATGAAAAATAGCTTCACATCGTTGTTACATGCGCACAAGTATCAAATTAGTATGAAAATGAACCATGTTTTATTATCATATTTTTACGATTGCGCTGATCCCTTTAAACTGGATTATCTGTCGTATAAGTTGTATTTTTTGCTCCCTATTTTTCAACCATAATCTGATCCTGCAGATACTTGTTACAGTTGTCTGGAGAAATAAATAAACATATAATAAATAATACCCAGGGTCGGGCGCACATTGTTTTTCAATTCATTATTTTTCGCTTATAGAATCACATAATAATTGAATGGATTTAGCACGGGGCCATGTTTCGTCATACTGACTGGAAACACCATGTTAATTTTCGGAACAGTGGTTGTTAAATACTTGTTAACACATGTAGGGAAAAATCAAGATCAAAATTTCATATTGCTTGGTTTCCTGCTGCTGCCTTCAGCCAAACTTTTTTCTTCAGAGTATTACATAATAATCTCTGAGTGAGTGGAGATTCTCACCACAAAAGCACTCCAGCAAAAGTAATCAATGCTTGAGGTCAAACCCGACGAGGAATTGTTGTTTAACGCGCGCGGACCGGCAGGAATAATTTGCCTCCAACAAACATTAATCTCCAGCTAATCGGCGTATCTGAGAAAAATGCACGTAGTAGTTGCACACGCGCTCGTTGGAGATGATGCGAAACATGTTCTCTGCAATAAAATTCCATTATGGTTGCACCACAATACCACTAGCAAAAAAAATAATAAATATTAAAACTAAAACTACGAAACCATACCAATGTCATGTTCGATTTGAGAGGATAGTTATGTAATTGAAGTAGTATGCATGTGGTAGTATTTAGGTAGTTCGATAACAACACGTTTCGTGCATCATCATAGGCAATATATCACCACCACAGTGCGTTTCTACTACTACTACACACACACATGTGATATTTATCCAGTGCTTGATCGGAAAAATCCAGCAAGGCACGAGCAACATTTGTACACGAGGACGCGCACACATCAAATTTGCATTATTTTTATGCTCGTAAAAGAGAAGAAAAAATGTAGGAAAAAAATACACGCTTCATGCAGTTTTTCGTCCGAGATGCAAAAACACTAAAATGATGATGCTTTGTTATGCTTGTTTTGAAGCGCGTGGTTACGGTATGGCTGAAGTTATCATTGGGAATGTTTCGTCCTCCATTTTTCATAGTTAACAAGCATGATGATCAGATCCAACCAACGCAACGCAACGTGGTCGTGATAGCACTTGGTTACAATTGCACTTCCATTTTTTTTCCACGCAACCTCTGGGTAGCTTTGACTTTGAGGTTTGCTTGAAGTTTGAAGCTTCGCCATGTTCACAAAGAAATCTTAATAATAAATTTAATGGAGGCCTGGTTATGTAAGATGAAAATTACGTGGATAAATGTAGACACTTATTCTGGCTGATGCTTACCTTGTCATACCCATCGAAAGATGGCCAGGGAAAATTACGCTTTAATAAAAATGCCTTAGCTGGCTGCATGCAATGTCATAAAATAAATGTGCGTGCAGAGATGGGTTCTGTTGTATTCAGTATTCATCGTCTTTGTTGGAGGCATCTTCTGGAGTGTAATAAAGAGGAATTTATGTGTTTAGCATTTTCAAAAAAAAAAGCTGCAAGTGAGGTAGCAAGGTACACGAATTCCACGTAACACAGAACTAATTAAGGTACAAGGACAACTTTCATCACATACGGATTGCCGTGCTCACGGAGCTTTATTTCCAGTCGTTAATATCCAAGTATCTAACCGATATTTTTTTTGGCAATATCCAGCCGCTCCAATGTAAAAAGGAAGGAAACACAAAAAAAGGATTAGCAACTCAGCAAACAGTCACAATCGTTCGACTTATCCACCTACCAACAAGAAATCTCTAATACATAAAGATTCAATTTGTATAAAAAATTTATATCGTCATAACACATTTAATTTTAAAAATATAATTGAGAGGCATAATCTTGTTGTCTATCGACTTTGATGCGCCATACACCTCCTCCTCCCTGGCATTCCTCCACGAACGTAATTTGCATTGTACATGTTCGAGTAAAAATATAATTAACGAAACTGCCAATGAGCCGGTAATGTGGATGTTTCATTGACAAAATATAAGTTGCACAAGATCAAAGCTGACAGTGAATGAGTAGAATAGGTACGTGCAGGTAATTTAATTTTTGTTGGCCTACCACTGAGTGCGACCAATATTTAGTGTGAAAGGAGCCTCATCATAAATAACACTTTTCTCGTTTACGTAAATGCCTTTCATTCCGATTAAAGTAATGCATCATTCATCAGCTCATACATAAATTTAATCATCAAGTTATTGAAATACGTGGGGGAAACAAACAACACAGTAACGCAAACGCAAGCGAGTTGCTGTTACTCAGCGTGTATGCAAATTATGATGTGTTATGGTCACCTCTCTGCATACATTCAACCAGCACATCGAGTTTGCTAACTATCCGCTAATTTTTTCGAATTGTTAACTTCTCGCCTCAATACTGTAATAATAATGTGGGGGGATTTTTTTTTTCTCAGACATAATAAAAAATAGTGCTTTCAATAAGAACATTACATTACTTCACAAGATATGATAGTATGATGAGTCGTTACTTCAGCGAAGTTTGTTTATATCTAATCCAATCTTCTGTTAAAATTAAGTTGACGTACTTCTCCACTGTCCTCCTCGCCATGTAAATGTTGACAACGGTGATGACGACGTTACAATCGTGTAGATTGTAACGTCGTCCTTTAGATTTTTTTTTCTTAATTAAAAGTTCATTATATTTTGATTAAAATGCCATATTTATTAACGAATTTTCAATGTGAATAATAGAGAGAGGGAGATTGCTGGGGTTACTTTGACACAAAAGTCTCACGCTACTCATGTTCCCCGCAAATATCATGGACTCATTGAAGCAGCAGCTAGGGTTGAGGGTGCGTTTGCTTGCCTTCTGCACAAATTAGGTATTAATTTTCTGACCGGTCCCTACTACCGACATAGCGTACGCTTGTATTGCTTTATGTGTAATTATCATGTCGTGTTGTATTATTATTGATTGTACAATCTGGATTCCAGAGTAACGACCATTAAGAAAGACAACCAGAAATCATAATTTCTCATGACATTGCACAAGCGCACGCTTTGGAAGCTAATGCTATGAATTACTATTTGAAATTTATGATCGGTGTACTACAACACCTTTCTAATTGTTACTGTCGTCATCTTGCATGAATTCATAAGTTGATCACATAGATTATTATTATTTCTCCTGCATAAGGGCAGCTGTTTCGTAGAGAAGATTAAATCACTTTGTACGTAGTTTTTTTTTTCAAGTTGGGTATCTTAGACCAAACAGGAATATTGTACGAACGAGCGCGTAAAGTAAAAAAAAAGCACCTGTACTATTCCTCATCTTTCATCAGCATCATTATCGGATCATAGTGCTCACTCATATGCTTAATTGTTTTAATACAAATGATATAATGATGAATTGCACTTACCAATTTACGCACATCCACCCATATTGTTTTATTCAGAGATAATATAGTTGTGTGTGGACTTTGTATTTATAATTTAGTTTGGGTGTATACGGGAAAATTGTTATTAGTGACGGCAATCATAAAACCTCAAAATTTGATTGAGTACGCTGATGGATATGTGTATATTATATGCACATGCATGCAAAATTAAGTGGTGTATCATTATTATTCTGCTTCCTTTAAAAATTTATGCAGATAACGATAAGAGGTGTATAGTAAAAAAAATGTAGCTTGAGCACTCAAGTACTGCAGTGGTTCCACATTAATTACAAAAGATATTGTGATTTTTATAAACGTACTTCTACTTTGCATGGATTTAGATTATGGGCCAATGCGAAACTATTAAAACTTGATTAGCTACTACTACTACTAGGCTACTATGACACCATACAATGGTAACACGCTCATTCTTTTTTAAAAAAATGTTTGGTGTATGGTTGAATCTGCATGTGAGATCAGAGAGATCAAATAGATAACCGCAATTATCCTGCCTGTCACTACATTGAACTCTATTGAATTAGTTCATATTTACTACGTTATCTAAATTAAAGCCGCAATCAATTTACAATTTTCAATTGAGGAATGGCGATCATGCCAATGTCATTTTTAAAGGGAATCAGTGGCAGCCATTAACGTCTAACATTACCCCGAGTTATTTTGTTAATGTAACTTTTGTTTCAATTTCAATTTAAACTTTTGTACAAGCATATCCACAAAACTATTCTCTTTTTCAGGTAAGTTGCGTCGAATATAGTTTACCGTATAAAGAAATGTGAAATAAATGTTTCACTGACTGACGACTATGAATTTATTCACAAGTTTGGGAAAATGTCTTGAAATCACAAATTCTTTCAAAACTTAATTCGTAAAATATCTTATCGTCATGTCACTTTAGCTACCCTGGAAAGCATATTAAGCGCCTCAGTAAACTTGGTTTATATATTACAGCTTTGCGCATTATATGTATAAATATTATGTTGTTACAATGAATTCGATTTTTCTTCACATTTTTAACCAATTTAAATACGTATTACTCACAACGCATATTATCTATTACATTACCAACTTGAACGAAAAACGTCTACTGCGCAAAAAGCCTCCAGACGCAAAAAGCCTCCAGACGTTTGTGCAGAACAGACGGAGATTAAACTACAGAAATGCAGAAGCAGCAGCAGTCATTGAACGAAAGAATAATATGTTAGTACTCAGTACTGAATCAAACATTTATGAATTCCATGGCCTTTCTTGTTGCATGACTTTTGCATGGCTTATGATGGTGGCTTCCTTCCTTCTGGAAGCCAGCCTAGTAAACATTGTATAAGGAAGGGAGTAAAACTTGAGATTATCGTCAATCTTTTAATTTAGGTATCCTTTTGCATTTCTTATTACGAATGTATGTCCAAGATGACACTGTGAAAAGTTTGTATAGATGTGGGTTATGAGTTTTTATGGTAATAAAGAATTCGCAAAGGGCGACTGGCCTTTGCCGCAGCTCTGATTAAGTGATAATATCGCTGAACGATACAAGGAAGCTTTCACAAAGAAAATGATATCAAGGACCTGTAACACTCTCAAGACGAAAGCACATCTTTCGACACACTGCTATTCGGAATGTTTGAACCTCATTTTCTAATTTAATAGGTCTGTCGCATTTCCTACCTCAAGAAATCACGATTTAGTTTTACTCGTATTATATCGTCTCTTTAAGCTAATTACATTGACCTTACACTATGTTTTTAAGTAATTCTAACTTACTGCCGATAGTGCAAGGAATTACCGCCTTTGGAGACCAAAAGAACATGAATGACTTTCCTTCCAATAATATACCAGTCGATGTAGGTGGTTATTGTGCGTTTTCCAGATGTAACAATTCATGTGTGTGCGTGTGCTCGCACTAATCAAAATACATATGAAATATCAGGAGAAACGATAGATCACCAAGTGTATCAATATTTATAATAATTTGCAATGATAAAAGAACCACATAAACAACATAGTGATTTTTTACGTCCGCTTTTATGATAACATCATTAAGTCTTGTGGTAAATTTCAATGGAATGGAGTACTATTTTTTTTTCTTTTAAAAACAACCG